>CM040397.1:21307970-21530470 GCA_022702515.1 Ilyophis sp. 1 JC-2022 | reverse complement strand
ATTGCATCTACTTCCAAGTTTAGAAAATTGGTAAAAACTTATGAATTCGAGGGCTTTAAAATGACTATGTGTTAAGTGTGACTAGAAGGGTATATTCAACTATGGCAGTAATTAGCAGATCCAAAAAACAATACAATGGATGGAACTGCAGCAACTTTCAAACTTGGAAAAGTGGCAGAAACCTATGAATTCAAGGGGAATAAAATGAGTAAGTGTTAAAAAAATAAATTTAAAAAAGTGCAGACAAGTCCTCATGTGTCTCTGTATTGGTTAGCGCGTTCGGCTGTTAACCGAAAGGTTGGTGGTTCGATCCCACCCAGGGACGCACTACTTTTCCTCTAACCCCTTTCCCATCAAACCATGTCGGTGATTAGCAGATCTACAAGACAACTAGAAACAACCGGGGCTCTGGCGCGGTACCGTCCATTTCTTGCAAATAAAATGCGGCAACGTAACTTTTTTTGTTGTTTTTAAACGCATCGCGGCAGCTACCGGTGGCAGCGACTGAAGAACACAGTCGGTGAAATAACGTGATTTATCAAGGTAAGACGGCTGCATTAAATTAATTTAATTAAACCGTTAAAGGTGAAACGCTAGCTTTTATATATTTCCCTTCTATCATATCTGAACGTAGGCTAATTTAGAGTTACTGGGTTAATTAACGTCTAGCTAACGTAAATTTACCTCAAACATTGTGTAAAATAAGGTAACCTCGTGATTTAATTATGTTATTATTAGCTATTAATGTGTTACCTATTAGTGTTATGTTCTGTGGCGCAAAATACATGGTGTATGTCCTATAACTGTAGTTTCTGGTCTAGTTGACATAAGACTAATACAATTAATTTCTTAAGAGTCAGATATACTTCACAGTAACTTTCATAGATGCATAAATGTGGTATGATAATGATATATTTATTGGTACTCCTATATTAAATATTGGCTAGCCTACATAACAAAATCTCCAGTGTCATCTCATTTATACTTTTTCATTGTTTACCTCAGGTGGCCTCTAAACAAAAATCTCATAAAGCCCTGGCCCATGTGAAACTGTTAGATGATGTGATTTTGAAAAGCAAATATCACTATCATTACATGACCATTTGGCGTGCCCATACATAAAGGCCCAATTTGACTTACAGACCAGTCCAGCTGAGGGGACATGCATCTCTGAGGGACCACAACACTGTCTGTGGATTCCACTCTGTGAAGGTAATGTTAACATAGATGGACATAATATATATGTAGTTTGTATTAATTGTAATGGATATGTTTACTATTTAATTGGATCAGCCCACCAGCAGTGCGTCAGCCCCTGAAGCTGGACCAGCCACATCACCTGCTCCTGTTCCCTCTGTCCCCACTGCAGCGCATCCTACACACATCCATGCATCCTACACACATCCATGCATCCTGCACACGACCACGCATCCTGCGCACGTCCACGCATCCTGCACACATCCACGCATCATGCACACATCCACACATCCTGCACACGTCCACGCATCCTGCACGCTTCCTGCACACGTCCACGCATCCTGCACACGTCCACGCATCCTGCACACATCCTCCGCACAGCCACCACTGAATTTAGGAATGGTGAATATATAACATAATTAAAATGTCCCACTACTGATCTCTCTACTTTTTTAACAACACAGAAAACTGAACTAGAATGTTTTATATTTTGGTGCTTTTTCTTTTTCCCCTTATTCTGATGTTTAAATCTCTCCCAGTTTCTGAAACCTTGATTTGGTGGGACACAGTGCTGCTGTAAAGCCAAACCTTAATTTGGCAAGGAAGTCTGCTCAGGTTTGTTGATGATTTGATTACATGGTTTATTATTATTGAATGCTATTTATCTTTGTATCATACTGAATGTTAAATAAATGTAACCATTGTGAACTACTAAATCCAAATAACTGCAGTCTTTTGTGTGACTGTATTTGTATGTCTTTTTACCCCCAGCACGTTTCACCACAGCCACCATCACACCTGGTTCAACCACACCTATGTGTCAGTGCCAATCTCTCTTGCACACCAGCCTCTGTCTAGTCATGCAAAACTTACCCGGACCATCTCCCCTTTCTCCCTGCCCCCCTCCAGCTATAGCCTCTGTGAGGACCAAAATATTGCCCTCTGCCACTTCCACTTCTGTAAGTTTATCTTTATTCTCTTTTCAAGCAATGTAAGATGGGTTATTTTACAGCTGATGGTGTGCGCAAGCATGCATGTGTCACACTGCCTGTGTGTGCCCTATACTGTCACAGTGGATCTGCACCTGCTCCCACCAGCACTGTGCACAGTTGCCGCTCCAGGTGATGCTCCAGCTCTATCCCATCTCTTGGCCTCTGGAAGAGATCCATTGTGGTTGCCCTCAATAACAAGGCAAGCAAGGGCGTCACTTTGTTTTGAAAAGTGGTGGAGACTCTTTTTTTCAGATTAAAAAAACATTTGGTGGACCCCCCCCCCGTGCGCGCACACAATACACGAGTACCGTTACTATGTGTTAGCAACACCTGTAGATATAGGATTTACACTGACAGACTACAGCCTAATCACAACCTTCAGGACAATATGAACACCTGTAGATACAGTATATTCATACAGGATTTACACGGACAGGCTACAGCCTAATCACAACCTTCAGGACAATATGAACACCTGTAGATACAGTATATTCATACAGGATTTACACTGACAGGCTACAGCCTAATCACAACCTTCAGGACAATATCAGCACCTGTAGATACAGTATATTCATACAGGATTTACACTGACAGGCTACAGCCTAATCACAACCTTCAGGACAATATCAGCACCTGTAGATACAGTATATTCATACAGGATTTACACTGACAGGCTACAGACTATTATCACAACCTTCAAGACAATATCAATCAACACCTGTATCTTCTATCATACAGAATTTACATCACATGATTGCAACAATATCAACAAAGCCTACAGTACTCAATGGCATAAGCACACACATACTGTCCCACCTCCACCAACAGTTCTATGATTCAGATTCTTCCATCAAACACACACACACACACACACACACAGTGATCAATTAATTCTGCGTATAGACCTATTGCAAATAATAATATATCAACCTGTATTTCCTATCATATAGGACTTCCACCAGCCCATTTCAAAAAGTGGTGGGGACATGTCTCCAGCGTAAATTATACCTATGGAGGCAAGACATCACTGTGCAAGACCATAAATGGATTGCATCCACTCTGTGGGGGACAACCAGAGGCTGCGGAGTGACCTGAAGCTGTGGTACGAACCACCTGCCCCAGCTACAGCCAAGATCCCACACCAGAGCACTTTTTTGACCACAGGCTCCTGGTGTGGATGCTTACCACCAGCGGAAGGTCAGGTTACTCTACCCAGAATGTGCTAACTGGGAGTGGCATTCATAAGAGGGTGCAGCAGGTCCTGGACATTGACCAGTGCTACCTTATGATTAACCGCAGGTTCACTGACTGCAGAGTAGCCCACCTGTCATCCAGAAAGAACGTAACAGCACATTAATGCAGAAAATTTGGGCAATTTCAGAACTGAGGCAACAGGGCACAGCCCGTACAAAGGACAGCGGCTGGAAAACATTAAAAGAAAAACCTGATATATAAATGGAACTTGCATTGTTTATACCCATTTGTAAATAATATTTGTTCATAGTTTTTTTGTATTCAATCTCGACTATATAACAAATCTTTTGTACGTAACCTTTTTTAATAGTTCCTCTTTTGAATTGTTTGAGCATAATCTATGTATTCATATTTCATGTAATTTAATAAGATCTGACCCCGACTGGCCATTACACTGAAAAAAGGCAAAAAAGAAGGAGCATCTCTAGAAAGTATTTACCCAGATGATGTTTACTCAATGCAATAATTTAATGCTTAAGCTGTGAACACAAGAACAACACAAATATATCAGGTTTTTTGTGGAATCACTGTCCACAATTCAATTGAGTAAATCTAATGGATTTCTTTTCAGTGTATACTGTGTTTTCTTATTTAGTTTTTCAAAGTTATTTCAATAAAAGTGTTTAAATTCTCATGCAGTTGTCTGAATTGTTTAATGAAAGAGCCATTACTAATTAAAGCAACACATTGCGGCTACTTCGTTAGAAACTACACTTTATTCATTTCTTATTTTTACACCATTTACATAGATGAAAGTAATAAAGTATGGAATAACAGGCAAACAGTTTGTATGATCCATCTAATCAGATTTCTACATGTCCCAGGCGAGGATCGAACTTGCGACCTTTGACTCCCCACCGATGTTCCCCTAAAAATGGAAAATGTCCTGATTTTCAATAATTCACCGTGTTTAAAAAAAAAAATTCCTTCACAAAACACCAGAGATGTGCACAAGAAGCCTAAACTCTTTCAATTTTTCTCTCTTCTCTTTTTTCCCCTCTTCTTTTCCCTTCTTTTTCCCCTTCTCCCCTTCTCCCCTTCTCCCCCCTTCTTCCCTCCATTTTTTCTCCTTCCCCGTGCCACCAAGCCTATTGTTCCCCAGCCCTCGCGCAATGGACAGCGTGTTGGACTTCTAGATGAACATATGAAGCTATTCAAAGGTTGTGGGTTCGAGTCCCACCAGAGTCGTTGCATTTTCGAAAGTGCATCCTACAAAGAAATGCTGAAACAAGACATTCTACAGCTTGATGAAAAAAAGTCTCTGAAAAGCAACTGACAGAAAAAAGGTTCTTCCAATCTTGAAAATTACATCTTCAAGTTCAAAATGGATGTAATTGCACCTACTTCTACGTTTAGAAAATTGGTAAAAATGTATGAATTCAAGGGCTTTAAAATGACTATGTGTTAAGTGTGACTAGTAGGGTAAAATCAACTATGGCAGTAATTAGCAGATCCAAAAAACAATACAATGGATGGAACTGCAGCAACTTTCAAACTTGGAAAAGTGGCAGAAACCGAAGAATTCAACGGGAATAAAATGAGTAAGTGTTAAAAAAATTAATTTTAAAAAGTGCAGGCATGTCCTCATGTGTTTCTGTGGCATAATTGGTTAGCGCGTTCGGCTATTAACCGAAAGGTTGGTGGTTCGATCCCACCCAGGGACGCACAACTTTTCCTCTATTCCCATTCCCATCAAACCATGTCGGTGATTAGCAGATCTACAAGACAACAAGAAACAACTGGGGCTCTGTGGCGCAATGGACAGCGTGTTGGACTTCTAGATGAACATATGAAGCTATTCAAAGGTTGTGGGTTCGAGTCCCACCAGAGTCGTTGCTTTTTCGAAAGTGCATCCTACAAAGAAATGCTGAAACAAGACATTCTACAGCTTGATGAAAAAAAGTCTCTGAAAAGCAACTGACAGAAAAGAGGTTCTTCCAATCTTGAAAATGACATCTTCAAGTTCAAAATGGATGTAATTGCACCTACTTCCAAGTTTAGAAAATTGGTAAAAATGTATGAATTCAAGGGCTTTAAAATGACTATGTGTTAAGTGTGACTAGAAGGGTCAATTCAACTATGGCAGTAATTAGCAGATCCAAAAAACAATACAATGGATGGAACTGCAGCAACTTTCAAACTTGGAAAAGTGGCAGAAACCGAAGAATTCAACGGGAATAAAATGAGTAAGTGTTAAAAAAATAAATTTTAAAAAGTGCAGACATGTCCTCATGTGTCTCTGTGGCGTAATTGGTTAGCGCGTTCGGCTGTTAACCGAAAGGTTGGTGGTTCGATCCCACCCAGGGACGCGCAACTTTTCCTCTATTCCCATTCCCATCAAACCATGTCGGTGATTAGCAGATCTACAAGACAACAAGAAACATCTGGGGCTCTGTGGCGCAATGGACAGCGTGTTGGACTTCTAGATGAACATATGAAGCTATTCAAAGGTTGTGGGTTCGAGTCCCACCAGAGTCGTTGCATTTTCGAAAGTGCATCCTACAAAGAAATGCTGAAACAAGACATTCTACAGCTTTATGAAAAAAAGTCTCTGAAAAGCAACTGACAGAAAAGAGGTTCTTCCAATCTTGAAAATTACATCTTCAAGTTCAAAATGGATGTAATTGCACCTACTTCCAAGTTTAGAAAATTGGTAAAAATGTATGAATTCAAGGGCTTTAAAATGACTATGTGTTAAGTGTGACTAGAAGGGTCAATTCAACTATGGCAGTAATTAGCAGATCCAAAAAACAATACAATGGATTGAACTGCAGCAACTTTTAAACTTGGAAAATTGGCAGAAACCTATGAATTCAACGGGAATAAAATAAGTAAGTGTTAAAAAAAAAACATTTAAAAAGTGCAGTCAAGTCCTCATGTGTCTCTGTGGCGTAATTGGTTAGCGCGTTCGGCTGTTAACCGAAAGGTTGGTGGTTCGATCCCACCCAGGGACTCACAATTTTTACTCTATCCCCATTCCCATCAAACCATGTCGGTGATTAGCAGATCTACACGACAACAAGAAACAACTGGGGCTCTGTGGCGCAATGGACAGCGTGTTGGACTTCTAGATGAACATATGAAGCTATTCAAAGGTTGTGGGTTCGAGTCCCACCAGAGTCGTTGCATTTTCGAAAGTGCATCCTACAAAGAAATGCTGAAACAAGACATTCTACAGCTTTATGAAAAAAAGTCTCTGAAAAGCAACTGACAGAAAAGAGGTTCTTCCAATCTTGAAAATTACATCTTCAAGTTCAAAATGGATGTAATTGCACCTACTTCTAAGTTTAGAAAATTGGTAAAAATGTATGAATTCAAGGGCTTTAAAATGACTATGTGTTAAGTGTGACTAGAAGGGTAAATTCAACTATGGCAGTAATTAGCAGATCCAAAAAACAATACAATGGATGGAACTGCAGCAACTTTCAAACTTGGAAAAGTGGCAGAAACCGAAGAATTCAACGGGAATAAAATGAGTAAGTGTTAAAAAAATAAATTTTAAAAAGTGCAGACATGTCCTCATGTGTCTCTGTGGCGTAATTGGTTAGCGCGTTCGGCTGTTAACCGAAAGGTTGGTGGTTCGATCCCACCCAGGGACGCGCAACTTTTCCTCTATTCCCATTCCCATCAAACCATGTCGGTGATTAGCAGATCTACAAGACAACAAGAAACAACTGGGGCTCTGTGGCGCAATGGACAGCGTGTTGGACTTCTAGATGAACATATGAAGCTATTCAAAGGTTGTGGGTTCGAGTCCCACCAGAGTCGTTGCTTTTTCGAAAGTGCATCCTACAAAGAAATGCTGAAACAAGACATTCTACAGCTTTATGAAAAAAAGTCTCTGAAAAGCAACTGACAGAAAAGAGGTTCTTCCAATCTTGAAAATTACATCTTCAAGTTCAAAATGGATGTAATTGCACCTACTTCCAAGTTTAGAAAATTGGTAAAAATGTATGAATTCAAGGGCTTTAAAATGACTATGTGTTAAGTGTGACTAGAAGGGTCAATTCAACTATGGCAGTAATTAGCAGATCCAAAAAACAATACAATGGATAGAACTGCAGGAACTTTTAAACTTGGAAAATTGGCAGAAACCTATGAATTCAACGGGAATAAAATAAGTAAGTGTTAAAAAAAAAACATTTAAAAAGTGCAGTCAAGTCCTCATGTGTCTCTGTGGCGTAATTGGTTAGCGCGTTCGGCTGTTAACCGAAAGGTTGGTGGTTCGATCCCACCCAGGGACTCACAATTTTTACTCTATCCCCATTCCCATCAAACCATGTCGGTGATTAGCAGATCTACAAGACAACAAGAAACAACTGGGGCTCTGTGGCGCAATGGACAGCGTGTTGGACTTCTAGATGAACTTATGAAGCTATTCAAAGGTTGTGGGTTCGAGTCCCACCAGAGTCGTTGCATTTTCGAAAGTGCATCCTACAAAGAAATGCTGAAACAAGACATTCTACAGCTTGATGAAAAAAAGTCTCTGAAAAGCAACTGACAGAAAAGAGGTTCTTCCAATCTTGAAAATTACATCTTCAAGTTCAAAATGGATGTAATTGCACCTACTTCCAAGTTTAGAAAATTGGTAAAAATGTATGAATTCAAGGGCTTTAAAATGACTATGTGTTAAGTGTGACTAGAAGGGTCAATTCAACTATGGCAGTAATTAGCAGATCCAAAAAACAATACAATGGATAGAACTGCAGGAACTTTTAAACTTGGAAAATTGGCAGAAACCTATGAATTCAACGGGAATAAAATAAGTAAGTGTTAAAAAAAAAACATTTAAAAAGTGGAGTCAAGTCCTCCTGTGTCTCTGTGGCGTAATTGGTTAGCGCGTTCGGCTGTTAACCGAAAGGTTGGTGGTTCAATCCCACCCAGGGACGTGCAATTTTTCCTCTATTCCCATTCCCATCAAACCATGTCGGTGATTAGCAGATCTACAAGACAACAAAAAACAACTGGGGCTCTGTGGCGCAATGGACAGCGTGTTGGACTTCTAGATGAACATATGAAGCTATTCAAAGGTTGTGGGTTCGAGTCCCACCAGAGTCGTTGCATTTTCGAAAGTGCATCCTACAAAGAAATGCTGAAACAAGACATTCTACAGCTTTATGAAAAAAAGTCTCTGAAAAGCAACTGACAGAAAAGAGGTTCTTCCAATCTTGAAAATTACATCTTCAAGTTCAAAATGGATGTAATTGCACCTACTTCCAAGTTTAGAAAATTGGTAAAAATGTATGAATTCAAGGGCTTTAAAATGACTATGTGTTAAGTGTGACTAGAAGGGTAAATTCAACTATGGCAGTAATTAGCAGATCCAAAAAACAATACAATGGATGGAACTGCAGCAACTTTCAAACTTGGAAAAGTGGCAGAAACCGAAGAATTCAACGGGAATAAAATGAGTAAGTGTTAAAAAAATAAATTTTAAAAAGTGCAGACATGTCCTCATGTGTCTCTGTGGCGTAATTGGTTAGCGCGTTCGGCTGTTAACCGAAAGGTTGGTGGTTCGATCCCACCCAGGGACGCACAACTTTTCCTCTATCCCCATTCCCATCAAACCATGTCGGTGATTAGCAGATCTACAAGACAACAAGAAACAACTGGGGCTCTGTGGCGCAATGGACAGCGTGTTGGACTTCTAGATGAACATATGAAGCTATTCAAAGGTTGTGGGTTCGAGTCCCACCAGAGTCGTTGCATTTTCGAAAGTGCATCCTACAAAGAAATGCTGAAACAAGACATTCTACAGCTTTATGAAAAAAAGTCTCTGAAAAGCAACTGACAGAAAAGAGGTTCTTCCAATCTTGAAAATTACATCTTCAAGTTCAAAATGGATGTAATTGCACCTACTTCTAAGTTTAGAAAATTGGTAAAAATGTATGAATTCAAGGGCTTTAAAATGACTATGTGTTAAGTGTGACTAGAAGGGTCAATTCAACTATGGCAGTAATTAGCAGATCCAAAAAACAATACAATGGATGGAACTGCAGCAACTTTCAAACTTGGAAAAGTGGCAGAAACCGAAGAATTCAACGGGAATAAAATGAGTAAGTGTTAAAAAAATAAATTTTAAAAAGTGCAGACATGTCCTCATGTGTCTCTGTGGCGTAATTGGTTAGCGCGTTCGGCTGTTAACCGAAAGGTTGGTGGTTCGATCCCACCCAGGGACGCGCAACTTTTCCTCTATTCCCATTCCCATCAAACCATGTCGGTGATTAGCAGATCTACAAGACAACAAGAAACAACTGGGGCTCTGTGGCGCAATGGACAGCGTGTTGGACTTCTAGATGAACATATGAAGCTATTCAAAGGTTGTGGGTTCGAGTCCCACCAGAGTCGTTGCATTTTCGAAAGTGCATCCTACAAAGAAATGCTGAAACAAGACATTCTACAGCTTTATGAAAAAAAGTCTCTGAAAAGCAACTGACAGAAAAGAGGTTCTTCCAATCTTGAAAATTACATCTTCAAGTTCAAAATGGATGTAATTGCACCTACTTCCAAGTTTAGAAAATTGGTAAAAATGTATGAATTCAAGGGCTTTAAAATGACTATGTGTTAAGTGTGACTAGAAGGGTCAATTCAACTATGGCAGTAATTAGCAGATCCAAAAAACAATACAATGGATTGAACTGCAGCAACTTTTAAACTTGGAAAATTGGCAGAAACCTATGAATTCAACGGGAATAAAATAAGTAAGTGTTAAAAAAAAAACATTTAAAAAGTGCAGTCAAGTCCTCATGTGTCTCTGTGGCGTAATTGGTTAGCGCGTTCGGCTGTTAACCGAAAGGTTGGTGGTTCGATCCCACCCAGGGACTCACAATTTTTACTCTATCCCCATTCCCATCAAACCATGTCGGTGATTAGCAGATCTACACGACAACAAGAAACAACTGGGGCTCTGTGGCGCAATGGACAGCGTGTTGGACTTCTAGATGAACATATGAAGCTATTCAAAGGTTGTGGGTTCGAGTCCCACCAGAGTCGTTGCATTTTCGAAAGTGCATCCTACAAAGAAATGCTGAAACAAGACATTCTACAGCTTGATGAAAAAAAGTCTCTGAAAAGCAACTGACAGAAAAGAGGTTCTTCCAATCTTGAAAATTACATCTTCAAGTTCAAAATGGATGTAATTGCACCTACTTCTAAGTTTAGAAAATTGGTAAAAATGTATGAATTCAAGGGCTTTAAAATGACTATGTGTTAAGTGTGACTAGAAGGGTAAATTCAACTATGGCAGTAATTAGCAGATCCAAAAAACAATACAATGGATGGAACTGCAGCAACTTTCAAACTTGGAAAAGTGGCAGAAACCGAAGAATTCAACGGGAATAAAATGAGTAAGTGTTAAAAAAATAAATTTTAAAAAGTGCAGACATGTCCTCATGTGTCTCTGTGGCGTAATTGGTTAGCGCGTTCGGCTGTTAACCGAAAGGTTGGTGGTTCGATCCCACCCAGGGACGCGCAACTTTTCCTCTATTCCCATTCCCATCAAACCATGTCGGTGATTAGCAGATCTACAAGACAACAAGAAACATCTGGGGCTCTGTGGCGCAATGGACAGCGTGTTGGACTTCTAGATGAACATATGAAGCTATTCAAAGGTTGTGGGTTCGAGTCCCACCAGAGTCGTTGCATTTTCGAAAGTGCATCCTACAAAGAAATGCTGAAACAAGACATTCTACAGCTTTATGAAAAAAAGTCTCTGAAAAGCAACTGACAGAAAAGAGGTTCTTCCAATCTTGAAAATTACATCTTCAAGTTCAAAATGGATGTAATTGCACCTACTTCCAAGTTTAGAAAATTGGTAAAAATGTATGAATTCAAGGGCTTTAAAATGACTATGTGTTAAGTGTGACTAGAAGGGTCAATTCAACTATGGCAGTAATTAGCAGATCCAAAAAACAATACAATGGATTGAACTGCAGCAACTTTTAAACTTGGAAAATTGGCAGAAACCTATGAATTCAACGGGAATAAAATAAGTAAGTGTTAAAAAAAAAACATTTAAAAAGTGCAGTCAAGTCCTCATGTGTCTCTGTGGCGTAATTGGTTAGCGCGTTCGGCTGTTAACCGAAAGGTTGGTGGTTCGATCCCACCCAGGGACTCACAATTTTTACTCTATCCCCATTCCCATCAAACCATGTCGGTGATTAGCAGATCTACAAGACAACAAAAAACAACTGGGGCTCTGTGGCGCAATGGACAGCGTGTTGGACTTCTAGATGAACATATGAAGCTATTCAAAGGTTGTGGGTTCGAGTCCCACCAGAGTCGTTGCATTTTCGAAAGTGCATCCTACAAAGAAATGCTGAAACAAGACATTCTACAGCTTTATGAAAAAAAGTCTCTGAAAAGCAACTGACAGAAAAGAGGTTCTTCCAATCTTGAAAATGACATCTTCAAGTTCAAAATGGATGTAATTGCACCTACTTCTAAGTTTAGAAAATTGGTAAAAATGTATGAATTCAAGGGCTTTAAAATGACTATGTGTTAAGTGTGACTAGAAGGGTAAATTCAACTATGGCAGTAATTAGCAGATCCAAAAAACAATACAATGGATGGAACTGCAGCAACTTTCAAACTTGGAAAAGTGGCAGAAACCGAAGAATTCAACGGGAATAAAATGAGTAAGTGTTAAAAAAATAAATTTTAAAAAGTGCAGACATGTCCTCATGTGTCTCTGTGGCGTAATTGGTTAGCGCGTTCGGCTGTTAACCGAAAGGTTGGTGGTTCGATCCCACCCAGGGACGCACAACTTTTCCTCTATTCCCATTCCCATCAAACCATGTCGGTGATTAGCAGATCTACAAGACAACAAGAAACATCTGGGGCTCTGTGGCGCAATGGACAGCGTGTTGGACTTCTAGATGAACATATGAAGCTATTCAAAGGTTGTGGGTTCGAGTCCCACCAGAGTCGTTGCATTTTCGAAAGTGCATCCTACAAAGAAATGCTGAAACAAGACATTCTACAGCTTTATGAAAAAAAGTCTCTGAAAAGCAACTGACAGAAAAGAGGTTCTTCCAATCTTGAAAATTACATCTTCAAGTTCAAAATGGATGTAATTGCACCTACTTCCAAGTTTAGAAAATTGGTAAAAATGTATGAATTCAAGGGCTTTAAAATGACTATGTGTTAAGTGTGACTAGAAGGGTCAATTCAACTATGGCAGTAATTAGCAGATCCAAAAAACAATACAATGGATTGAACTGCAGCAACTTTTAAACTTGGAAAATTGGCAGAAACCTATGAATTCAACGGGAATAAAATAAGTAAGTGTTAAAAAAAAAACATTTAAAAAGTGCAGTCAAGTCCTCATGTGTCTCTGTGGCGTAATTGGTTAGCGCGTTCGGCTGTTAACCGAAAGGTTGGTGGTTCGATCCCACCCAGGGACTCACAATTTTTACTCTATCCCCATTCCCATCAAACCATGTCGGTGATTAGCAGATCTACAAGACAACAAGAAACAACTGGGGCTCTGTGGCGCAATGGACAGCGTGTTGGACTTCTAGATGAACATATGAAGCTATTCAAAGGTTGTGGGTTCGAGTCCCACCAGAGTCGTTGCATTTTCGAAAGTGCATCCTACAAAGAAATGCTGAAACAAGACATTCTACAGCTTTATGAAAAAAAGTCTCTGAAAAGCAACTGACAGAAAAGAGGTTCTTCCAATCTTGAAAATGACATCTTCAAGTTCAAAATGGATGTAATTGCACCTACTTCTAAGTTTAGAAAATTGGTAAAAATGTATGAATTCAAGGGCTTTAAAATGACTATGTGTTAAGTGTGACTAGAAGGGTCAATTCAACTATGGCAGTAATTAGCAGATCCAAAAAACAATACAATGGATGGAACTGCAGCAACTTTCAAACTTGGAAAAGTGGCAGAAACCGAAGAATTCAACGGGAATAAAATGAGTAAGTGTTAAAAAAATAAATTTTAAAAAGTGCAGACATGTCCTCATGTGTCTCTGTGGCGTAATTGGTTAGCGCGTTCGGCTGTTAACCGAAAGGTTGGTGGTTCGATCCCACCCAGGGACGCGCAACTTTTCCTCTATTCCCATTCCCATCAAACCATGTCGGTGATTAGCAGATCTACAAGACAACAAGAAACATCTGGGGCTCTGTGGCGCAATGGACAGCGTGTTGGACTTCTAGATGAACATATGAAGCTATTCAAAGGTTGTGGGTTCGAGTCCCACCAGAGTCGTTGCATTTTCGAAAGTGCATCCTACAAAGAAATGCTGAAACAAGACATTCTACAGCTTTATGAAAAAAAGTCTCTGAAAAGCAACTGACAGAAAAGAGGTTCTTCCAATCTTGAAAATTACATCTTCAAGTTCAAAATGGATGTAATTGCACCTACTTCCAAGTTTAGAAAATTGGTAAAAATGTATGAATTCAAGGGCTTTAAAATGACTATGTGTTAAGTGTGACTAGAAGGGTCAATTCAACTATGGCAGTAATTAGCAGATCCAAAAAACAATACAATGGATGGAACTGCAGCAACTTTCAAACTTGGAAAAGTGGCAGAAACCGAAGAATTCAACGGGAATAAAATGAGTAAGTGTTAAAAAAATAAATTTTAAAAAGTGCAGACATGTCCTCATGTGTCTCTGTGGCGTAATTGGTTAGCGCGTTCGGCTGTTAACCGAAAGGTTGGTGGTTCGATCCCACCCAGGGACGCACAACTTTTCCTCTATTCCCATTCCCATCAAACCATGTCGGTGATTAGCAGATCTACAAGACAACAAGAAACAACTGGGGCTCTGTGGCGCAATGGACAGCGTGTTGGACTTCTAGATGAACATATGAAGCTATTCAAAGGTTGTGGGTTCGAGTCCCACCAGAGTCGTTGCATTTTCGAAAGTGCATCCTACAAAGAAATGCTGAAACAAGACATTCTACAGCTTTATGAAAAAAAGTCTCTGAAAAGCAACTGACAGAAAAGAGGTTCTTCCAATCTTGAAAATTACATCTTCAAGTTCAAAATGGATGTAATTGCACCTACTTCTAAGTTTAGAAAATTGGTAAAAATGTATGAATTCAAGGGCTTTAAAATGACTATGTGTTAAGTGTGACTAGAAGGGTCAATTCAACTATGGCAGTAATTAGCAGATCCAAAAAACAATACAATGGATGGAACTGCAGCAACTTTCAAACTTGGAAAAGTGGCAGAAACCGAAGAATTCAACGGGAATAAAATGAGTAAGTGTTAAAAAAATAAATTTTAAAAAGTGCAGACATGTCCTCATGTGTCTCTGTGGCGTAATTGGTTAGCGCGTTCGGCTGTTAACCGAAAGGTTGGTGGTTCGATCCCACCCAGGGACGCACAACTTTTCCTCTATTCCCATTCCCATCAAACCATGTCGGTGATTAGCAGATCTACAAGACAACAAGAAACAACTGGGGCTCTGTGGCGCAATGGACAGCGTGTTGGACTTCTAGATGAACATATGAAGCTATTCAAAGGTTGTGGGTTCGAGTCCCACCAGAGTCGTTGCATTTTCGAAAGTGCATCCTACAAAGAAATGCTGAAACAAGACATTCTACAGCTTTATGAAAAAAAGTCTCTGAAAAGCAACTGACAGAAAAGAGGTTCTTCCAATCTTGAAAATTACATCTTCAAGTTCAAAATGGATGTAATTGCACCTACTTCCAAGTTTAGAAAATTGGTAAAAATGTATGAATTCAAGGGCTTTAAAATGACTATGTGTTAAGTGTGACTAGAAGGGTCAATTCAACTATGGCAGTAATTAGCAGATCCAAAAAACAATACAATGGATGGAACTGCAGCAACTTTCAAACTTGGAAAAGTGGCAGAAACCGAAGAATTCAACGGGAATAAAATGAGTAAGTGTTAAAAAAATAAATTTTAAAAAGTGCAGACATGTCCTCATGTGTCTCTGTGGCGTAATTGGTTAGCGCGTTCGGCTGTTAACCGAAAGGTTGGTGGTTCGATCCCACCCAGGGACGCACAACTTTTCCTCTATTCCCATTCCCATCAAACCATGTCGGTGATTAGCAGATCTACAAGACAACAAGAAACAACTGGGGCTCTGTGGCGCAATGGACAGCGTGTTGGACTTCTAGATGAACATATGAAGCTATTCAAAGGTTGTGGGTTCGAGTCCCACCAGAGTCGTTGCATTTTCGAAAGTGCATCCTACAAAGAAATGCTGAAACAAGACATTCTACAGCTTTATGAAAAAAAGTCTCTGAAAAGCAACTGACAGAAAAGAGGTTCTTCCAATCTTGAAAATTACATCTTCAAGTTCAAAATGGATGTAATTGCACCTACTTCCAAGTTTAGAAAATTGGTAAAAATGTATGAATTCAAGGGCTTTAAAATGACTATGTGTTAAGTGTGACTAGAAGGGTCAATTCAACTATGGCAGTAATTAGCAGATCCAAAAAACAATACAATGGATGGAACTGCAGCAACTTTCAAACTTGGAAAAGTGGCAGAAACCGAAGAATTCAACGGGAATAAAATGAGTAAGTGTTAAAAAAAAAACATTTAAAAAGTGCAGACATGTCCTCATGTGTCTCTGTGGCGTAATTGGTTAGCGCGTTCGGCTGTTAACCGAAAGGTTGGTGGTTCGATCCCACCCAGGGACGCGCAACTTTTCCTCTATTCCCATTCCCATCAAACCATGTCGGTGATTAGCAGATCTACAAGACAACAAGAAACAACTGGGGCTCTGTGGCGCAATGGACAGCGTGTTGGACTTCTAGATGAACATATGAAGCTATTCAAAGGTTGTGGGTTCGAGTCCCACCAGAGTCGTTGCATTTTCGAAAGTGCATCCTACAAAGAAATGCTGAAACAAGACATTCTACAGCTTTATGAAAAAAAGTCTCTGAAAAGCAACTGACAGAAAAGAGGTTCTTCCAATCTTGAAAATTACATCTTCAAGTTCAAAATGGATGTAATTGCACCTACTTCCAAGTTTAGAAAATTGGTAAAAATGTATGAATTCAAGGGCTTTAAAATGACTATGTGTTAAGTGTGACTAGAAGGGTCAATTCAACTATGGCAGTAATTAGCAGATCCAAAAAACAATACAATGGATGGAACTGCAGCAACTTTCAAACTTGGAAAAGTGGCAGAAACCGAAGAATTCAACGGGAATAAAATGAGTAAGTGTTAAAAAAAAAACATTTAAAAAGTGCAGACATGTCCTCATGTGTCTCTGTGGCGTAATTGGTTAGCGCGTTCGGCTGTTAACCGAAAGGTTGGTGGTTCGATCCCACCCAGGGACGCACAACTTTTCCTCTATTCCCATTCCCATCAAACCATGTCGGTGATTAGCAGATCTACAAGACAACAAGAAACAACTGGGGCTCTGTGGCGCAATGGACAGCGTGTTGGACTTCTAGATGAACATATGAAGCTATTCAAAGGTTGTGGGTTCGAGTCCCACCAGAGTCGTTGCATTTTCGAAAGTGCATCCTACAAAGAAATGCTGAAACAAGACATTCTACAGCTTTATGAAAAAAAGTCTCTGAAAAGCAACTGACAGAAAAGAGGTTCTTCCAATCTTGAAAATTACATCTTCAAGTTCAAAATGGATGTAATTGCACCTACTTCTAAGTTTAGAAAATTGGTAAAAATGTATGAATTCAAGGGCTTTAAAATGACTATGTGTTAAGTGTGACTAGAAGGGTCAATTCAACTATGGCAGTAATTAGCAGATCCAAAAAACAATACAATGGATGGAACTGCAGCAACTTTTAAACTTGGAAAATTGGCAGAAACCGAAGAATTCAACGGGAATAAAATAAGTAAGTGTTAAAAAAAAAACATTTAAAAAGTGGAGTCAAGTCCTCCTGTGTCTCTGTGGCGTAATTGGTTAGCGCGTTCGGCTGTTAACCGAAAGGTTGGTGGTTCGATCCCACCCAGGGACGTGCAATTTTTCCTCTATTCCCATTCCCATCAAACCATGTCGGTGATTAGCAGATCTACAAGACAACAAAAAACAACTGGGGCTCTGTGGCGCAATGGACAGCGTGTTGGACTTCTAGATGAACATATGAAGCTATTCAAAGGTTGTGGGTTCGAGTCCCACCAGAGTCGTTGCATTTTCGAAAGTGCATCCTACAAAGAAATGCTGAAACAAGACATTCTACAGCTTTATGAAAAAAAGTCTCTGAAAAGCAACTGACAGAAAAGAGGTTCTTCCAATCTTGAAAATGACATCTTCAAGTTCAAAATGGATGTAATTGCACCTACTTCCAAGTTTAGAAAATTGGTAAAAATGTATGAATTCAAGGGCTTTAAAATGACTATGTGTTAAGTGTGACTAGAAGGGTCAATTCAACTATGGCAGTAATTAGCAGATCCAAAAAACAATACAATGGATGGAACTGCAGCAACTTTCAAACTTGGAAAATTGGCAGAAACCTATGAATTCAACGGGAATAAAATAAGTAAGTGTTAAAAAGAAAACATTTAAAAAGTGCAGACAGGTCCTCATGTGTCTCTGTGGCGTAATTGGTTAGCGCGTTCGGCTGTTAACCGAAAGGTTGGTGGTTCGATCCCACCCAGGGACGCGCAACTTTTCCTCTATTCCCATTCCCATCAAACCATGTCGGTGATTAGCAGATCTACAAGACAACAAGAAACAACTGGGGCTCTGTGGCGCAATGGACAGCGTGTTGGACTTCTAGATGAACATATGAAGCTATTCAAAGGTTGTGGGTTCGAGTCCCACCAGAGTCGTTGCATTTTCGAAAGTGCATCCTACAAAGAAATGCTGAAACAAGACATTCTACAGCTTTATGAAAAAAAGTCTCTGAAAAGCAACTGACAGAAAAGAGGTTCTTCCAATCTTGAAAATTACATCTTCAAGTTCAAAATGGATGTAATTGCACCTACTTCCAAGTTTAGAAAATTGGTAAAAATGTATGAATTCAAGGGCTTTAAAATGACTATGTGTTAAGTGTGACTAGAAGGGTCAATTCAACTATGGCAGTAATTAGCAGATCCAAAAAACAATACAATGGATGGAACTGCAGCAACTTTCAAACTTGGAAAAGTGGCAGAAACCGAAGAATTCAACGGGAATAAAATGAGTAAGTGTTAAAAAAATAAATTTTAAAAAGTGCAGACATGTCCTCATGTGTCTCTGTGGCGTAATTGGTTAGCGCGTTCGGCTGTTAACCGAAAGGTTGGTGGTTCGATCCCACCCAGGGACGCGCAACTTTTCCTCTATTCCCATTCCCATCAAACCATGTCGGTGATTAGCAGATCTACAAGACAACAAGAAACAACTGGGGCTCTGTGGCGCAATGGACAGCGTGTTGGACTTCTAGATGAACATATGAAGCTATTCAAAGGTTGTGGGTTCGAGTCCCACCAGAGTCGTTGCATTTTCGAAAGTGCATCCTACAAAGAAATGCTGAAACAAGACATTCTACAGCTTTATGAAAAAAAGTCTCTGAAAAGCAACTGACAGAAAAGAGGTTCTTCCAATCTTGAAAATTACATCTTCAAGTTCAAAATGGATGTAATTGCACCTACTTCCAAGTTTAGAAAATTGGTAAAAATGTATGAATTCAAGGGCTTTAAAATGACTATGTGTTAAGTGTGACTAGAAGGGTCAATTCAACTATGGCAGTAATTAGCAGATCCAAAAAACAATACAATGGATGGAACTGCAGCAACTTTCAAACTTGGAAAAGTGGCAGAAACCGAAGAATTCAACGGGAATAAAATGAGTAAGTGTTAAAAAAATAAATTTTAAAAAGTGCAGACATGTCCTCATGTGTCTCTGTGGCGTAATTGGTTAGCGCGTTCGGCTGTTAACCGAAAGGTTGGTGGTTCGATCCCACCCAGGGACGCACAACTTTTCCTCTATTCCCATTCCCATCAAACCATGTCGGTGATTAGCAGATCTACAAGACAACCAAAAACAACTGGGGCTCTGTGGCGCAATGGACAGCGTGTTGGACTTCTAGATGAACATATGAAGCTATTCAAAGGTTGTGGGTTCGAGTCCCACCAGAGTCGTTGCATTTTCGAAAGTGCATCCTACAAAGAAATGCTGAAACAAGACATTCTACAGCTTTATGAAAAAAAGTCTCTGAAAAGCAACTGACAGAAAAGAGGTTCTTCCAATCTTGAAAATTACATCTTCAAGTTCAAAATGGATGTAATTGCACCTACTTCTAAGTTTAGAAAATTGGTAAAAATGTATGAATTCAAGGGCTTTAAAATGACTATGTGTTAAGTGTGACTAGAAGGGTCAATTCAACTATGGCAGTAATTAGCAGATCCAAAAAACAATACAATGGATGGAACTGCAGCAACTTTCAAACTTGGAAAAGTGGCAGAAACCGAAGAATTCAACGGGAATAAAATGAGTAAGTGTTAAAAAAATAAATTTTAAAAAGTGCAGACATGTCCTCATGTGTCTCTGTGGCGTAATTGGTTAGCGCGTTCGGCTGTTAACCGAAAGGTTGGTGGTTCGATCCCACCCAGGGACGCGCAACTTTTCCTCTATTCCCATTCCCATCAAACCATGTCGGTGATTAGCAGATCTACAAGACAACAAGAAACATCTGGGGCTCTGTGGCGCAATGGACAGCGTGTTGGACTTCTAGATGAACATATGAAGCTATTCAAAGGTTGTGGGTTCGAGTCCCACCAGAGTCGTTGCATTTTCGAAAGTGCATCCTACAAAGAAATGCTGAAACAAGACATTCTACAGCTTTATGAAAAAAAGTCTCTGAAAAGCAACTGACAGAAAAGAGGTTCTTCCAATCTTGAAAATTACATCTTCAAGTTCAAAATGGATGTAATTGCACCTACTTCCAAGTTTAGAAAATTGGTAAAAATGTATGAATTCAAGGGCTTTAAAATGACTATGTGTTAAGTGTGACTAGAAGGGTCAATTCAACTATGGCAGTAATTAGCAGATCCAAAAAACAATACAATGGATTGAACTGCAGCAACTTTTAAACTTGGAAAATTGGCAGAAACCTATGAATTCAACGGGAATAAAATAAGTAAGTGTTAAAAAAAAAACATTTAAAAAGTGCAGTCAAGTCCTCATGTGTCTCTGTGGCGTAATTGGTTAGCGCGTTCGGCTGTTAACCGAAAGGTTGGTGGTTCGATCCCACCCAGGGACTCACAATTTTCCTCTATTCCCATTCCCATCAAACCATGTCGGTGATTAGCAGATCTACAAGACAACAAGAAACAACTGGGGCTCTGTGGCGCAATGGACAGCGTGTTGGACTTCTAGATGAACATATGAAGCTATTCAAAGGTTGTGGGTTCGAGTCCCACCAGAGTCGTTGCATTTTCGAAAGTGCATCCTACAAAGAAATGCTGAAACAAGACATTCTACAGCTTTATGAAAAAAAGTCTCTGAAAAGCAACTGACAGAAAAGAGGTTCTTCCAATCTTGAAAATGACATCTTCAAGTTCAAAATGGATGTAATTGCACCTACTTCTAAGTTTAGAAAATTGGTAAAAATGTATGAATTCAAGGGCTTTAAAATGACTATGTGTTAAGTGTGACTAGAAGGGTCAATTCAACTATGGCAGTAATTAGCAGATCCAAAAAACAATACAATGGATGGAACTGCAGCAACTTTCAAACTTGGAAAAGTGGCAGAAACCGAAGAATTCAACGGGAATAAAATGAGTAAGTGTTAAAAAAATAAATTTTAAAAAGTGCAGACATGTCCTCATGTGTCTCTGTGGCGTAATTGGTTAGCGCGTTCGGCTGTTAACCGAAAGGTTGGTGGTTCGATCCCACCCAGGGACGCACAACTTTTCCTCTATTCCCATTCCCATCAAACCATGTCGGTGATTAGCAGATCTACAAGACAACAAGAAACAACTGGGGCTCTGTGGCGCAATGGACAGCGTGTTGGACTTCTAGATGAACATATGAAGCTATTCAAAGGTTGTGGGTTCGAGTCCCACCAGAGTCGTTGCATTTTCGAAAGTGCATCCTACAAAGAAATGCTGAAACAAGACATTCTACAGCTTTATGAAAAAAAGTCTCTGAAAAGCAACTGACAGAAAAGAGGTTCTTCCAATCTTGAAAATTACATCTTCAAGTTCAAAATGGATGTAATTGCACCTACTTCTAAGTTTAGAAAATTGGTAAAAATGTATGAATTCAAGGGCTTTAAAATGACTATGTGTTAAGTGTGACTAGAAGGGTCAATTCAACTATGGCAGTAATTAGCAGATCCAAAAAACAATACAATGGATGGAACTGCAGCAACTTTCAAACTTGGAAAAGTGGCAGAAACCGAAGAATTCAACGGGAATAAAATGAGTAAGTGTTAAAAAAATAAATTTTAAAAAGTGCAGACATGTCCTCATGTGTCTCTGTGGCGTAATTGGTTAGCGCGTTCGGCTGTTAACCGAAAGGTTGGTGGTTCGATCCCACCCAGGGACGCGCAACTTTTCCTCTATTCCCATTCCCATCAAACCATGTCGGTGATTAGCAGATCTACAAGACAACAAGAAACAACTGGGGCTCTGTGGCGCAATGGACAGCGTGTTGGACTTCTAGATGAACATATGAAGCTATTCAAAGGTTGTGGGTTCGAGTCCCACCAGAGTCGTTGCATTTTCGAAAGTGCATCCTACAAAGAAATGCTGAAACAAGACATTCTACAGCTTTATGAAAAAAAGTCTCTGAAAAGCAACTGACAGAAAAGAGGTTCTTCCAATCTTGAAAATTACATCTTCAAGTTCAAAATGGATGTAATTGCACCTACTTCTAAGTTTAGAAAATTGGTAAAAATGTATGAATTCAAGGGCTTTAAAATGACTATGTGTTAAGTGTGACTAGAAGGGTCAATTCAACTATGGCAGTAATTAGCAGATCCAAAAAACAATACAATGGATGGAACTGCAGCAACTTTCAAACTTGGAAAAGTGGCAGAAACCGAAGAATTCAACGGGAATAAAATGAGTAAGTGTTAAAAAAATAAATTTTAAAAAGTGCAGACATGTCCTCATGTGTCTCTGTGGCGTAATTGGTTAGCGCGTTCGGCTGTTAACCGAAAGGTTGGTGGTTCGATCCCACCCAGGGACGCGCAACTTTTCCTCTATTCCCATTCCCATCAAACCATGTCGGTGATTAGCAGATCTACAAGACAACAAGAAACAACTGGGGCTCTGTGGCGCAATGGACAGCGTGTTGGACTTCTAGATGAACATATGAAGCTATTCAAAGGTTGTGGGTTCGAGTCCCACCAGAGTCGTTGCATTTTCGAAAGTGCATCCTACAAAGAAATGCTGAAACAAGACATTCTACAGCTTTATGAAAAAAAGTCTCTGAAAAGCAACTGACAGAAAAGAGGTTCTTCCAATCTTGAAAATTACATCTTCAAGTTCAAAATGGATGTAATTGCACCTACTTCCAAGTTTAGAAAATTGGTAAAAATGTATGAATTCAAGGGCTTTAAAATGACTATGTGTTAAGTGTGACTAGAAGGGTCAATTCAACTATGGCAGTAATTAGCAGATCCAAAAAACAATACAATGGATGGAACTGCAGCAACTTTCAAACTTGGAAAAGTGGCAGAAACCTATGAATTCAACGGGAATAAAATAAGTAAGTGTTAAAAAAAAAACATTTAAAAAGTGCAGTCAAGTCCTCATGTGTCTCTGTGGCGTAATTGGTTAGCGCGTTCGGCTGTTAACCGAAAGGTTGGTGGTTCGATCCCACCCAGGGACGCACAACTTTTCCTCTATTCCCATTCCCATCAAACCATGTCGGTGATTAGCAGATCTACAAGACAACAAGAAACAACTGGGGCTCTGTGGCGCAATGGACAGCGTGTTGGACTTCTAGATGAACATATGAAGCTATTCAAAGGTTGTGGGTTCGAGTCCCACCAGAGTCGTTGCATTTTCGAAAGTGCATCCTACAAAGAAATGCTGAAACAAGACATTCTACAGCTTTATGAAAAAAAGTCTCTGAAAAGCAACTGACAGAAAAGAGGTTCTTCCAATCTTGAAAATTACATCTTCAAGTTCAAAATGGATGTAATTGCACCTACTTCCAAGTTTAGAAAATTGGTAAAAATGTATGAATTCAAGGGCTTTAAAATGACTATGTGTTAAGTGTGACTAGAAGGGTCAATTCAACTATGGCAGTAATTAGCAGATCCAAAAAACAATACAATGGATGGAACTGCAGCAACTTTCAAACTTGGAAAAGTGGCAGAAACCTATGAATTCAACGGGAATAAAATAAGTAAGTGTTAAAAAAAAAACATTTTAAAAAGTGCAGTCAAGTCCTCCTGTGTCTCTGTGGCGTAATTGGTTAGCGCGTTTGGCTGTTAACCGAAAGGTTGGTGGTTCGATCCCACCCAGGGACTCACAATTTTTCCTCTATTCCCATTCCCATCAAACCATGTCGGTGATTAGCAGATCTACAAGACAACAAGAAACAACTGGGGCTCTGTGGCGCAATGGACAGCGTGTTGGACTTCTAGATGAACATATGAAGCTATTCAAAGGTTGTGGGTTCGAGTCCCACCAGAGTCGTTGCATTTTCGAAAGTGCATCCTACAAAGAAATGCTGAAACAAGACATTCTACAGCTTTATGAAAAAAAGTCTCTGAAAAGCAACTGACAGAAAAGAGGTTCTTCCAATCTTGAAAATTACATCTTCAAGTTCAAAATGGATGTAATTGCACCTACTTCTAAGTTTAGAAAATTGGTAAAAATGTATGAATTCAAGGGCTTTAAAATGACTATGTGTTAAGTGTGACTAGAAGGGTCAATTCAACTATGGCAGTAATTAGCAGATCCAAAAAACAATACAATGGATGGAACTGCAGCAACTTTCAAACTTGGAAAAGTGGCAGAAACCGAAGAATTCAACGGGAATAAAATGAGTAAGTGTTAAAAAAAAAATTTTTAAAAAGTGCAGACATGTCCTCATGTGTCTCTGTGGCGTAATTGGTTAGCGCGTTCGGCTGTTAACCGAAAGGTTGGTGGTTCGATCCCACCCAGGGACGCGCAACTTTTCCTCTATTCCCATTCCCATCAAACCATGTCGGTGATTAGCAGATCTACAAGACAACAAGAAACAACTGGGGCTCTGTGGCGCAATGGACAGCGTGTTGGACTTCTAGATGAACATATGAAGCTATTCAAAGGTTGTGGGTTCGAGTCCCACCAGAGTCGTTGCATTTTCGAAAGTGCATCCTACAAAGAAATGCTGAAACAAGACATTCTACAGCTTTATGAAAAAAAGTCTCTGAAAAGCAACTGACAGAAAAGAGGTTCTTCCAATCTTGAAAATTACATCTTCAAGTTCAAAATGGATGTAATTGCACCTACTTCCAAGTTTAGAAAATTGGTAAAAATGTATGAATTCAAGGGCTTTAAAATGACTATGTGTTAAGTGTGACTAGAAGGGTCAATTCAACTATGGCAGTAATTAGCAGATCCAAAAAACAATACAATGGATTGAACTGCAGCAACTTTTAAACTTGGAAAATTGGCAGAAACCTATGAATTCAACGGGAATAAAATAAGTAAGTGTTAAAAAAAAAACATTTAAAAAGTGCAGTCAAGTCCTCATGTGTCTCTGTGGCGTAATTGGTTAGCGCGTTCGGCTGTTAACCGAAAGGTTGGTGGTTCGATCCCACCCAGGGACTCACAATTTTTCCTCTATTCCCATTCCCATCAAACCATGTCGGTGATTAGCAGATCTACAAGACAACAAGAAACAACTGGGGCTCTGTGGCGCAATGGACAGCGTGTTGGACTTCTAGATGAACATATGAAGCTATTCAAAGGTTGTGGGTTCGAGTCCCACCAGAGTCGTTGCATTTTCGAAAGTGCATCCTACAAAGAAATGCTGAAACAAGACATTCTACAGCTTTATGAAAAAAAGTCTCTGAAAAGCAACTGACAGAAAAGAGGTTCTTCCAATCTTGAAAATTACATCTTCAAGTTCAAAATGGATGTAATTGCACCTACTTCCAAGTTTAGAAAATTGGTAAAAATGTATGAATTCAAGGGCTTTAAAATGACTATGTGTTAAGTGTGACTAGAAGGGTCAATTCAACTATGGCAGTAATTAGCAGATCCAAAAAACAATACAATGGATTGAACTGCAGCAACTTTTAAACTTGGAAAATTGGCAGAAACCTATGAATTCAACGGGAATAAAATAAGTAAGTGTTAAAAAAAAAACATTTAAAAAGTGCAGTCAAGTCCTCATGTGTCTCTGTGGCGTAATTGGTTAGCGCGTTCGGCTGTTAACCGAAAGGTTGGTGGTTCGATCCCACCCAGGGACTCACAATTTTTACTCTATCCCCATTCCCATCAAACCATGTCGGTGATTAGCAGATCTACAAGACAACAAAAAACAACTGGGGCTCTGTGGCGCAATGGACAGCGTGTTGGACTTCTAGATGAACGTATGAAGCTATTCAAAGGTTGTGGGTTCGAGTCCCACCAGAGTCGTTGCATTTTCGAAAGTGCATCCTACAAAGAAATGCTGAAACAAGACATTCTACAGCTTTATGAAAAAAAGTCTCTGAAAAGCAACTGACAGAAAAGAGGTTCTTCCAATCTTGAAAATGACATCTTCAAGTTCAAAATGGATGTAATTGCACCTACTTCTAAGTTTAGAAAATTGGTAAAAATGTATGAATTCAAGGGCTTTAAAATGACTATGTGTTAAGTGTGACTAGAAGGGTCAATTCAACTATGGCAGTAATTAGCAGATCCAAAAAACAATACAATGGATGGAACTGCAGCAACTTTCAAACTTGGAAAAGTGGCAGAAACCGAAGAATTCAACGGGAATAAAATGAGTAAGTGTTAAAAAAATAAATTTTAAAAAGTGCAGACATGTCCTCATGTGTCTCTGTGGCGTAATTGGTTAGCGCGTTCGGCTGTTAACCGAAAGGTTGGTGGTTCGATCCCACCCAGGGACGCGCAACTTTTCCTCTATTCCCATTCCCATCAAACCATGTCGGTGATTAGCAGATCTACAAGACAACAAGAAACATCTGGGGCTCTGTGGCGCAATGGACAGCGTGTTGGACTTCTAGATGAACATATGAAGCTATTCAAAGGTTGTGGGTTCGAGTCCCACCAGAGTCGTTGCATTTTCGAAAGTGCATCCTACAAAGAAATGCTGAAACAAGACATTCTACAGCTTTATGAAAAAAAGTCTCTGAAAAGCAACTGACAGAAAAGAGGTTCTTCCAATCTTGAAAATTACATCTTCAAGTTCAAAATGGATGTAATTGCACCTACTTCCAAGTTTAGAAAATTGGTAAAAATGTATGAATTCAAGGGCTTTAAAATGACTATGTGTTAAGTGTGACTAGAAGGGTCAATTCAACTATGGCAGTAATTAGCAGATCCAAAAAACAATACAATGGATTGAACTGCAGCAACTTTTAAACTTGGAAAATTGGCAGAAACCTATGAATTCAACGGGAATAAAATAAGTAAGTGTTAAAAAAAAAACATTTAAAAAGTGCAGTCAAGTCCTCATGTGTCTCTGTGGCGTAATTGGTTAGCGCGTTCGGCTGTTAACCGAAAGGTTGGTGGTTCGATCCCACCCAGGGACTCACAATTTTTACTCTATCCCCATTCCCATCAAACCATGTCGGTGATTAGCAGATCTACAAGACAACAAGAAACAACTGGGGCTCTGTGGCGCAATGGACAGCGTGTTGGACTTCTAGATGAACATATGAAGCTATTCAAAGGTTGTGGGTTCGAGTCCCACCAGAGTCGTTGCATTTTCGAAAGTGCATCCTACAAAGAAATGCTGAAACAAGACATTCTACAGCTTTATGAAAAAAAGTCTCTGAAAAGCAACTGACAGAAAAGAGGTTCTTCCAATCTTGAAAATTACATCTTCAAGTTCAAAATGGATGTAATTGCACCTACTTCCAAGTTTAGAAAATTGGTAAAAATGTATGAATTCAAGGGCTTTAAAATGACTATGTGTTAAGTGTGACTAGAAGGGTCAATTCAACTATGGCAGTAATTAGCAGATCCAAAAAACAATACAATGGATAGAACTGCAGGAACTTTTAAACTTGGAAAATTGGCAGAAACCTATGAATTCAACGGGAATAAAATAAGTAAGTGTTAAAAAAAAAACATTTAAAAAGTGGAGTCAAGTCCTCCTGTGTCTCTGTGGCGTAATTGGTTAGCGCGTTCGGCTGTTAACCGAAAGGTTGGTGGTTCAATCCCACCCAGGGACGTGCAATTTTTCCTCTATTCCCATTCCCATCAAACCATGTCGGTGATTAGCAGATCTACAAGACAACAAAAAACAACTGGGGCTCTGTGGCGCAATGGACAGCGTGTTGGACTTCTAGATGAACATATGAAGCTATTCAAAGGTTGTGGGTTCGAGTCCCACCAGAGTCGTTGCATTTTCGAAAGTGCATCCTACAAAGAAATGCTGAAACAAGACATTCTACAGCTTTATGAAAAAAAGTCTCTGAAAAGCAACTGACAGAAAAGAGGTTCTTCCAATCTTGAAAATTACATCTTCAAGTTCAAAATGGATGTAATTGCACCTACTTCTAAGTTTAGAAAATTGGTAAAAATGTATGAATTCAAGGGCTTTAAAATGACTATGTGTTAAGTGTGACTAGAAGGGTAAATTCAACTATGGCAGTAATTAGCAGATCCAAAAAACAATACAATGGATGGAACTGCAGCAACTTTCAAACTTGGAAAAGTGGCAGAAACCGAAGAATTCAACGGGAATAAAATGAGTAAGTGTTAAAAAAATAAATTTTAAAAAGTGCAGACATGTCCTCATGTGTCTCTGTGGCGTAATTGGTTAGCGCGTTCGGCTGTTAACCGAAAGGTTGGTGGTTCGATCCCACCCAGGGACGCACAACTTTTCCTCTATTCCCATTCCCATCAAACCATGTCGGTGATTAGCAGATCTACAAGACAACAAGAAACAACTGGGGCTCTGTGGCGCAATGGACAGCGTGTTGGACTTCTAGATGAACATATGAAGCTATTCAAAGGTTGTGGGTTCGAGTCCCACCAGAGTCGTTGCTTTTTCGAAAGTGCATCCTACAAAGAAATGCTGAAACAAGACATTCTACAGCTTGATGAAAAAAAGTCTCTGAAAAGCAACTGACAGAAAAGAGGTTCTTCCAATCTTGAAAATTACATCTTCAAGTTCAAAATGGATGTAATTGCACCTACTTCCAAGTTTAGAAAATTGGTAAAAATGTATGAATTCAAGGGCTTTAAAATGACTATGTGTTAAGTGTGACTAGAAGGGTAAATTCAACTATGGCAGTAATTAGCAGATCCAAAAAACAATACAATGGATGGAACTGCAGCAACTTTCAAACTTGGAAAAGTGGCAGAAACCGAAGAATTCAACGGGAATAAAATGAGTAAGTGTTAAAAAAATAAATTTTAAAAAGTGCAGACATGTCCTCATGTGTCTCTGTGGCGTAATTGGTTAGCGCGTTCGGCTGTTAACCGAAAGGTTGGTGGTTCGATCCCACCCAGGGACGCGCAACTTTTCCTCTATTCCCATTCCCATCAAACCATGTCGGTGATTAGCAGATCTACAAGACAACAAGAAACATCTGGGGCTCTGTGGCGCAATGGACAGCGTGTTGGACTTCTAGATGAACATATGAAGCTATTCAAAGGTTGTGGGTTCGAGTCCCACCAGAGTCGTTGCATTTTCGAAAGTGCATCCTACAAAGAAATGCTGAAACAAGACATTCTACAGCTTTATGAAAAAAAGTCTCTGAAAAGCAACTGACAGAAAAGAGGTTCTTCCAATCTTGAAAATTACATCTTCAAGTTCAAAATGGATGTAATTGCACCTACTTCCAAGTTTAGAAAATTGGTAAAAATGTATGAATTCAAGGGCTTTAAAATGACTATGTGTTAAGTGTGACTAGAAGGGTCAATTCAACTATGGCAGTAATTAGCAGATCCAAAAAACAATACAATGGATTGAACTGCAGCAACTTTTAAACTTGGAAAATTGGCAGAAACCTATGAATTCAACGGGAATAAAATAAGTAAGTGTTAAAAAAAAAAACATTTAAAAAGTGCAGTCAAGTCCTCATGTGTCTCTGTGGCGTAATTGGTTAGCGCGTTCGGCTGTTAACCGAAAGGTTGGTGGTTCGATCCCACCCAGGGACTCACAATTTTTCCTCTATTCCCATTCCCATCAAACCATGTCGGTGATTAGCAGATCTACAAGACAACAAAAAACAACTGGGGCTCTGTGGCGCAATGGACAGCGTGTTGGACTTCTAGATGAACGTATGAAGCTATTCAAAGGTTGTGGGTTCGAGTCCCACCAGAGTCGTTGCATTTTCGAAAGTGCATCCTACAAAGAAATGCTGAAACAAGACATTCTACAGCTTTATGAAAAAAAGTCTCTGAAAAGCAACTGACAGAAAAGAGGTTCTTCCAATCTTGAAAATTACATCTTCAAGTTCAAAATGGATGTAATTGCACCTACTTCCAAGTTTAGAAAATTGGTAAAAATGTATGAATTCAAGGGCTTTAAAATGACTATGTGTTAAGTGTGACTAGAAGGGTAAATTCAACTATGGCAGTAATTAGCAGATCCAAAAAACAATACAATGGATGGAACTGCAGCAACTTTCAAACTTGGAAAAGTGGCAGAAACCGAAGAATTCAACGGGAATAAAATGAGTAAGTGTTAAAAAAATAAATTTTAAAAAGTGCAGACATGTCCTCATGTGTCTCTGTGGCGTAATTGGTTAGCGCGTTCGGCTGTTAACCGAAAGGTTGGTGGTTCGATCCCACCCAGGGACGCACAACTTTTACTCTATCCCCATTCCCATCAAACCATGTCGGTGATTAGCAGATCTACAAGACAACAAGAAACATCTGGGGCTCTGTGGCGCAATGGACAGCGTGTTGGACTTCTAGATGAACATATGAAGCTATTCAAAGGTTGTGGGTTCGAGTCCCACCAGAGTCGTTGCATTTTCGAAAGTGCATCCTACAAAGAAATGCTGAAACAAGACATTCTACAGCTTGATGAAAAAAAGTCTCTGAAAAGCAACTGACAGAAAAGAGGTTCTTCCAATCTTGAAAATTACATCTTCAAGTTCAAAATGGATGTAATTGCACCTACTTCCAAGTTTAGAAAATTGGTAAAAATGTATGAATTCAAGGGCTTTAAAATGACTATGTGTTAAGTGTGACTAGAAGGGTCAATTCAACTATGGCAGTAATTAGCAGATCCAAAAAACAATACAATGGATGGAACTGCAGCAACTTTCAAACTTGGAAAAGTGGCAGAAACCGAAGAATTCAACGGGAATAAAATGAGTAAGTGTTAAAAAAATAAATTTTAAAAAGTGCAGACATGTCCTCATGTGTCTCTGTGGCGTAATTGGTTAGCGCGTTCGGCTGTTAACCGAAAGGTTGGTGGTTCGATCCCACCCAGGGACGCGCAACTTTTCCTCTATTCCCATTCCCATCAAACCATGTCGGTGATTAGCAGATCTACAAGACAACAAGAAACATCTGGGGCTCTGTGGCGCAATGGACAGCGTGTTGGACTTCTAGATGAACATATGAAGCTATTCAAAGGTTGTGGGTTCGAGTCCCACCAGAGTCGTTGCATTTTCGAAAGTGCATCCTACAAAGAAATGCTGAAACAAGACATTCTACAGCTTTATGAAAAAAAGTCTCTGAAAAGCAACTGACAGAAAAGAGGTTCTTCCAATCTTGAAAATTACATCTTCAAGTTCAAAATGGATGTAATTGCACCTACTTCCAAGTTTAGAAAATTGGTAAAAATGTATGAATTCAAGGGCTTTAAAATGACTATGTGTTAAGTGTGACTAGAAGGGTCAATTCAACTATGGCAGTAATTAGCAGATCCAAAAAACAATACAATGGATTGAACTGCAGCAACTTTTAAACTTGGAAAATTGGCAGAAACCTATGAATTCAACGGGAATAAAATAAGTAAGTGTTAAAAAAAAAACATTTAAAAAGTGCAGTCAAGTCCTCATGTGTCTCTGTGGCGTAATTGGTTAGCGCGTTCGGCTGTTAACCGAAAGGTTGGTGGTTCGATCCCACCCAGGGACTCACAATTTTTACTCTATCCCCATTCCCATCAAACCATGTCGGTGATTAGCAGATCTACACGACATCAAGAACAACTGGAGCTCTGTGGCGCAATGGACAGCGTGTTGGACTTCTAGATGAACATATGAAGCTATTCAAAGGTTGTGGGTTCGAGTCCCACCAGAGTCGTTGCATTTTCGAAAGTGCATCCTACAAAGAAATGCTGAAACAAGACATTCTACAGCTTTATGAAAAAAAGTCTCTGAAAAGCAACTGACAGAAAAGAGGTTCTTCCAATCTTGAAAATTACATCTTCAAGTTCAAAATGGATGTAATTGCACCTACTTCTAAGTTTAGAAAATTGGTAAAAATGTATGAATTCAAGGGCTTTAAAATGACTATGTGTTAAGTGTGACTAGAAGGGTAAATTCAACTATGGCAGTAATTAGCAGATCCAAAAAACAATACAATGGATGGAACTGCAGCAACTTTCAAACTTGGAAAAGTGGCAGAAACCGAAGAATTCAACGGGAATAAAATGAGTAAGTGTTAAAAAAATAAATTTAAAAAAGTGCAGACATGTCCTCATGTGTCTCTGTGGCGTAATTGGTTAGCGCGTTCGGCTGTTAACCGAAAGGTTGGTGGTTCGATCCCACCCAGGGACGCGCAACTTTTCCTCTATTCCCATTCCCATCAAACCATGTCGGTGATTAGCAGATCTACAAGACAACAAGAAACAACTGGGGCTCTGTGGCGCAATGGACAGCGTGTTGGACTTCTAGATGAACATATGAAGCTATTCAAAGGTTGTGGGTTCGAGTCCCACCAGAGTCGTTGCATTTTCGAAAGTGCATCCTACAAAGAAATGCTGAAACAAGACATTCTACAGCTTGATGAAAAAAAGTCTCTGAAAAGCAACTGACAGAAAAGAGGTTCTTCCAATCTTGAAAATTACATCTTCAAGTTCAAAATGGATGTAATTGCACCTACTTCCAAGTTTAGAAAATTGGTAAAAATGTATGAATTCAAGGGCTTTAAAATGACTATGTGTTAAGTGTGACTAGAAGGGTAAATTCAACTATGGCAGTAATTAGCAGATCCAAAAAACAATACAATGGATTGAACTGCAGGAACTTTTAAACTTGGAAAATTGGCAGAAACCTATGAATTCAACGGGAATAAAATAAGTAAGTGTTAAAAAAAAAACATTTAAAAAGTGCAGACAGGTTCTCATGTGTCTCTGTGGCGTAATTGGTTAGCGCGTTCGGCTGTTAACCGAAAGGTTGGTGGTTCGATCCCACCCAGGGACTCACAATTTTTACTCTATCCCCATTCCCATCAAACCATGTCGGTGATTAGCAGATCTACACGACAACAAGAAACAACTGGAGCTCTGTGGCGCAATGGACAGCGTGTTGGACTTCTAGATGAACATATGAAGCTATTCAAAGGTTGTGGGTTCGAGTCCCACCAGAGTCGTTGCATTTTCGAAAGTGCATCCTACAAAGAAATGCTGAAACAAGACATTCTACAGCTTGATGAAAAAAAGTCTCTGAAAAGCAACTGACAGAAAAGAGGTTCTTCCAATCTTGAAAATTACATCTTCAAGTTCAAAATGGATGTAATTGCACCTACTTCCAAGTTTAGAAAATTGGTAAAAATGTATGAATTCAAGGGCTTTAAAATGACTATGTGTTAAGTGTGACTAGAAGGGTAAATTCAACTATGGCAGTAATTAGCAGATCCAAAAAACAATACAATGGATTGAACTGCAGCAACTTTTAAACTTGGAAAATTGGCAGAAACCTATGAATTCAACGGGAATAAAATAAGTAAGTGTTAAAAAAAAAACATTTAAAAAGTGGAGTCAAGTCCTCCTGTGTCTCTGTGGCGTAATTGGTTAGCGCGTTCGGCTGTTAACCGAAAGGTTGGTGGTTCAATCCCACCCAGGGACGTGCAATTTTTCCTCTATTCCCATTCCCATCAAACCATGTCGGTGATTAGCAGATCTACAAGACAACAAAAAACAACTGGGGCTCTGTGGCGCAATGGACAGCGTGTTGGACTTCTAGATGAACGTATGAAGCTATTCAAAGGTTGTGGGTTCGAGTCCCACCAGAGTCGTTGCATTTTCGAAAGTGCATCCTACAAAGAAATGCTGAAACAAGACATTCTACAGCTTTATGAAAAAAAGTCTCTGAAAAGCAACTGACAGAAAAGAGGTTCTTCCAATCTTGAAAATTACATCTTCAAGTTCAAAATGGATGTAATTGCACCTACTTCCAAGTTTAGAAAATTGGTAAAAATGTATGAATTCAAGGGCTTTAAAATGACTATGTGTTAAGTGTGACTAGAAGGGTAAATTCAACTATGGCAGTAATTAGCAGATCCAAAAAACAATACAATGGATGGAACTGCAGCAACTTTCAAACTTGGAAAAGTGGCAGAAACCGAAGAATTCAACGGGAATAAAATGAGTAAGTGTTAAAAAAATAAATTTTAAAAAGTGCAGACATGTCCTCATGTGTCTCTGTGGCATAATTGGTTAGCGCGTTCGGCTGTTAACCGAAAGGTTGGTGGTTCGATCCCACCCAGGGACGCACAACTTTTCCTCTAACCCCATTCCCATCAAACCATGTCGGTGATTAGCAGATCTACAAGACAACAAGAAACATCTGGGGCTCTGTGGCGCAATGGACAGCGTGTTGGACTTCTAGATGAACATATGAAGCTATTCAAAGGTTGTGGGTTCGAGTCCCACCAGAGTCGTTGCATTTTCGAAAGTGCATCCTACAAAGAAATGCTGAAACAAGACATTCTACAGCTTGATGAAAAAAAGTCTCTGAAAAGCAACTGACAGAAAAGAGGTTCTTCCAATCTTGAAAATTACATCTTCAAGTTCAAAATGGATGTAATTGCACCTACTTCCAAGTTTAGAAAATTGGTAAAAATGTATGAATTCAAGGGCTTTAAAATGACTATGTGTTAAGTGTGACTAGAAGGGTAAATTCAACTATGGCAGTAATTAGCAGATCCAAAAAACAATACAATGGATGGAACTGCAGCAACTTTCAAACTTGGAAAAGTGGCAGAAACCGAAGAATTCAACGGGAATAAAATGAGTAAGTGTTAAAAAAATAAATTTTAAAAAGTGCAGACATGTCCTCATGTGTCTCTGTGGCGTAATTGGTTAGCGCGTTCGGCTGTTAACCGAAAGGTTGGTGGTTCGATCCCACCCAGGGACGCGCAACTTTTCCTCTATTCCCATTCCCATCAAACCATGTCGGTGATTAGCAGATCTACAAGACAACAAGAAACATCTGGGGCTCTGTGGCGCAATGGACAGCGTGTTGGACTTCTAGATGAACGTATGAAGCTATTCAAAGGTTGTGGGTTCGAGTCCCACCAGAGTCGTTGCATTTTCGAAAGTGCATCCTACAAAGAAATGCTGAAACAAGACATTCTACAGCTTTATGAAAAAAAGTCTCTGAAAAGCAACTGACAGAAAAGAGGTTCTTCCAATCTTGAAAATTACATCTTCAAGTTCAAAATGGATGTAATTGCACCTACTTCCAAGTTTAGAAAATTGGTAAAAATGTATGAATTCAAGGGCTTTAAAATGACTATGTGTTAAGTGTGACTAGAAGGGTAAATTCAACTATGGCAGTAATTAGCAGATCCAAAAAACAATACAATGGATTGAACTGCAGCAACTTTTAAACTTGGAAAATTGGCAGAAACCTATGAATTCAACGGGAATAAAATAAGTAAGTGTTAAAAAAAAAACATTTAAAAAGTGCAGTCAAGTCCTCATGTGTCTCTGTGGCGTAATTGGTTAGCGCGTTCGGCTGTTAACCGAAAGGTTGGTGGTTCGATCCCACCCAGGGACTCACAATTTTTTACTCTATCCCCATTCCCATCAAACCATGTCGGTGATTAGCAGATCTACACGACAACAAGAAACAACTGGGGCTCTGTGGCGCAATGGACAGCGTGTTGGACTTCTAGATGAACATATGAAGCTATTCAAAGGTTGTGGGTTCGAGTCCCACCAGAGTCGTTGCATTTTCGAAAGTGCATCCTACAAAGAAATGCTGAAACAAGACATTCTACAGCTTGATGAAAAAAAGTCTCTGAAAAGCAACTGACAGAAAAGAGGTTCTTCCAATCTTGAAAATGACATCTTCAAGTTCAAAATGGATGTAATTGCACCTACTTCCAAGTTTAGAAAATTGGTAAAAATGTATGAATTCAAGGGCTTTAAAATGACTATGTGTTAAGTGTGACTAGAAGGGTAAATTCAACTATGGCAGTAATTAGCAGATCCAAAAAACAATACAATGGATTGAACTGCAGCAACTTTTAAACTTGGAAAATTGGCAGAAACCTATGAATTCAACGGGAATAAAATAAGTAAGTGTTAAAAAAAAAACATTTAAAAAGTGCAGACAGGTTCTCATGTGTCTCTGTGGCGTAATTGGTTAGCGCGTTCGGCTGTTAACCGAAAGGTTGGTGGTTCGATCCCACCCAGGGACTCACAATTTTTACTCTATCCCCATTCCCATCAAACCATGTCGGTGATTAGCAGATCTACACGACAACAAGAAACAACTGGAGCTCTGTGGCGCAATGGACAGCGTGTTGGACTTCTAGATGAACATATGAAGCTATTCAAAGGTTGTGGGTTCGAGTCCCACCAGAGTCGTTGCATTTTCGAAAGTGCATCCTACAAAGAAATGCTGAAACAAGACATTCTACAGCTTTATGAAAAAAAGTCTCTGAAAAGCAACTGACAGAAAAGAGGTTCTTCCAATCTTGAAAATTACATCTTCAAGTTCAAAATGGATGTAATTGCACCTACTTCCAAGTTTAGAAAATTGGTAAAAATGTATGAATTCAAGGGCTTTAAAATGACTATGTGTTAAGTGTGACTAGAAGGGTAAATTCAACTATGGCAGTAATTAGCAGATCCAAAAAACAATACAATGGATGGAACTGCAGCAACTTTCAAACTTGGAAAAGTGGCAGAAACCGAAGAATTCAACGGGAATAAAATGAGTAAGTGTTAAAAAAATAAATTTTAAAAAGTGCAGACATGTCCTCATGTGTCTCTGTGGCATAATTGGTTAGCGCGTTCGGCTGTTAACCGAAAGGTTGGTGGTTCGATCCCACCCAGGGACGCACAACTTTTCCTCTAACCCCATTCCCATCAAACCATGTCGGTGATTAGCAGATCTACAAGACAACAAGAAACATCTGGGGCTCTGTGGCGCAATGGACAGCGTGTTGGACTTCTAGATGAACATATGAAGCTATTCAAAGGTTGTGGGTTCGAGTCCCACCAGAGTCGTTGCATTTTCGAAAGTGCATCCTACAAAGAAATGCTGAAACAAGACATTCTACAGCTTTATGAAAAAAAGTCTCTGAAAAGCAACTGACAGAAAAGAGGTTCTTCCAATCTTGAAAATTACATCTTCAAGTTCAAAATGGATGTAATTGCACCTACTTCCAAGTTTAGAAAATTGGTAAAAATGTATGAATTCAAGGGCTTTAAAATGACTATGTGTTAAGTGTGACTAGAAGGGTAAATTCAACTATGGCAGTAATTAGCAGATCCAAAAAACAATACAATGGATTGAACTGCAGCAACTTTTAAACTTGGAAAATTGGCAGAAACCTATGAATTCAACGGGAATAAAATAAGTAAGTGTTAAAAAAAAAACATTTAAAAAGTGCAGTCAAGTCCTCATGTGTCTCTGTGGCGTAATTGGTTAGCGCGTTCGGCTGTTAACCGAAAGGTTGGTGGTTCGATCCCACCCAGGGACTCGCAATTTTTACTCTATCCCCATTCCCATCAAACCATGTCGGTGATTAGCAGATCTAAACGACAACAAGAAATAACTGAGGCTCTGTGGCGCAATGGACAGCGTGTTGGACTTCTAGATGAACATATGAAGCTATTCAAAGGTTGTGGGTTCGAGTCCCACCAGAGTCGTTGCATTTTCGAAAGTGCATCCTACAAAGAAATGCTGAAACAAGACATTCTACAGCTTTATGAAAAAAAGTCTCTGAAAAGCAACTGACAGAAAAGAGGTTCTTCCAATCTTGAAAATTACATCTTCAAGTTCAAAATGGATGTAATTGCACCTACTTCTAAGTTTAGAAAATTGGTAAAAATGTATGAATTCAAGGGCTTTAAAATGACTATGTGTTAAGTGTGACTAGAAGGGTAAATTCAACTATGGCAGTAATTAGCAGATCCAAAAAACAATACAATGGATGGAACTGCAGCAACTTTCAAACTTGGAAAAGTGGCAGAAACCGAAGAATTCAACGGGAATAAAATGAGTAAGTGTTAAAAAAATAAATTTTAAAAAGTGCAGACATGTCCTCATGTGTCTCTGTGGCGTAATTGGTTAGCGCGTTCGGCTGTTAACCGAAAGGTTGGTGGTTCGATCCCACCCAGGGACGCGCAACTTTTCCTCTATTCCCATTCCCATCAAACCATGTCGGTGATTAGCAGATCTACAAGACAACAAGAAACATCTGGGGCTCTGTGGCGCAATGGACAGCGTGTTGGACTTCTAGATGAACATATGAAGCTATTCAAAGGTTGTGGGTTCGAGTCCCACCAGAGTCGTTGCATTTTCGAAAGTGCATCCTACAAAGAAATGCTGAAACAAGACATTCTACAGCTTTATGAAAAAAAGTCTCTGAAAAGCAACTGACAGAAAAGAGGTTCTTCCAATCTTGAAAATGACATCTTCAAGTTCAAAATGGATGTAATTGCACCTACTTCCAAGTTTAGAAAATTGGTAAAAATGTATGAATTCAAGGGCTTTAAAATGACTATGTGTTAAGTGTGACTAGAAGGGTAAATTCAACTATGGCAGTAATTAGCAGATCCAAAAAACAATACAATGGATGGAACTGCAGCAACTTTCAAACTTGGAAAAGTGGCAGAAACCGAAGAATTCAACGGGAATAAAATGAGTAAGTGTTAAAAAAATAAATTTTAAAAAGTGCAGACATGTCCTCATGTGTCTCTGTGGCGTAATTGGTTAGCGCGTTCGGCTGTTAACCGAAAGGTTGGTGGTTCGATCCCACCCAGGGACGCACAACTTTTCCTCTATTCCCATTCCCATCAAACCATGTCGGTGATTAGCAGATCTACAAGACAACAAGAAACAACTGGGGCTCTGTGGCGCAATGGACAGCGTGTTGGACTTCTAGATGAACATATGAAGCTATTCAAAGGTTGTGGGTTCGAGTCCCACCAGAGTCGTTGCTTTTTCGAAAGTGCATCCTACAAAGAAATGCTGAAACAAGACATTCTACAGCTTTATGAAAAAAAGTCTCTGAAAAGCAACTGACAGAAAAGAGGTTCTTCCAATCTTGAAAATTACATCTTCAAGTTCAAAATGGATGTAATTGCACCTACTTCCAAGTTTAGAAAATTGGTAAAAATGTATGAATTCAAGGGCTTTAAAATGACTATGTGTTAAGTGTGACTAGAAGGGTAAATTCAACTATGGCAGTAATTAGCAGATCCAAAAAACAATACAATGGATTGAACTGCAGCAACTTTTAAACTTGGAAAATTGGCAGAAACCTATGAATTCAACGGGAATAAAATAAGTAAGTGTTAAAAAAAAAACATTTAAAAAGTGGAGTCAAGTCCTCCTGTGTCTCTGTGGCGTAATTGGTTAGCGCGTTCGGCTGTTAACCGAAAGGTTGGTGGTTCAATCCCACCCAGGGACGTGCAATTTTTCCTCTATTCCCATTCCCATCAAACCATGTCGGTGATTAGCAGATCTACAAGACAACAAAAAACAACTGGGGCTCTGTGGCGCAATGGACAGCGTGTTGGACTTCTAGATGAACGTATGAAGCTATTCAAAGGTTGTGGGTTCGAGTCCCACCAGAGTCGTTGCATTTTCGAAAGTGCATCCTACAAAGAAATGCTGAAACAAGACATTCTACAGCTTTATGAAAAAAAGTCTCTGAAAAGCAACTGACAGAAAAGAGGTTCTTCCAATCTTGAAAATTACATCTTCAAGTTCAAAATGGATGTAATTGCACCTACTTCCAAGTTTAGAAAATTGGTAAAAATGTATGAATTCAAGGGCTTTAAAATGACTATGTGTTAAGTGTGACTAGAAGGGTAAATTCAACTATGGCAGTAATTAGCAGATCCAAAAAACAATACAATGGATGGAACTGCAGCAACTTTCAAACTTGGAAAAGTGGCAGAAACCGAAGAATTCAACGGGAATAAAATGAGTAAGTGTTAAAAAAATAAATTTTAAAAAGTGCAGACATGTCCTCATGTGTCTCTGTGGCATAATTGGTTAGCGCGTTCGGCTGTTAACCGAAAGGTTGGTGGTTCGATCCCACCCAGGGACGCACAACTTTTCCTCTAACCCCATTCCCATCAAACCATGTCGGTGATTAGCAGATCTACAAGACAACAAGAAACAACTGGGGCTCTGTGGCGTGTTGGACAGCGTGTTGGACTTCTAGATGAACATATGAAGCTATTCAAAGGTTGTGGGTTCGAGTCCCACCAGAGTTCTTGCATTTTCGAAAGTGCATCCTACAAAGAAATGCTGAAACAAGACATTCTACAGCTTTATGAAAAAAAGTCTCTGAAAAGCAACTGACAGAAAAGAGGTTCTTCCAATCTTGAAAATTACATCTTCAAGTTCAAAATGGATGTAATTGCACCTACTTCCAAGTTTTGAAAATTGGTAAAAACGTATGAATTCGAGGGCTTTAAAATGACTATGTGTTAAGTGTGACTAGAAGGGTAAATTCAACTATGGCAGTAATTAGCAGATCCAAAAAACAATACAATGGATGGAACTGCAGTAACTTTCAAACTTGGAAAAGTGGCAGAAACCTATGAATTCAACGGGAATAAAATGAGTAAGTGTTAAAAAAATTAATTTTAAAAAGTGCAGACAAGTCCTCATGTGTCTCTGTGGCGTAATTGGTTAGCGTGTTCGGCTGTTAACCGAAAGGTTGGTGGTTCGATCCCACCCAGGGATGCACAACTTTTCCTCTAACCCCATTCCCATCAAACCATGTCGGTGATTAGCAGATCTACAAGACAACAAAAAACAACTGGGGCTCTGTTGCGCGATGGACAGCGTGTTGGACTTCTAGATGAACGCATGAAGCTATTCAAAGGTTTTGGGTTCGAGTCCCACCAGAGTCGTTGCATTTTCGAAAGTGCATCTTACAAAGAAATGCTGAAACAAGACATTCTACAGCTTTATGAAAAAAAGTCTCTGAAAAGCAACTGACAGAAAAGAGGTTCTTCCAATCTTGAAAATTACATCTTCAAGTTCAAAATGGATGTAATTGCACCTACTTCCAAGTTTTGAAAATTGGTAAAAACATATGAATTCAAGGGCTTTAAAATGACTATGTGCTAAGTGTGACTAGAAGGGTAAATTCAACTATGGCAGTAATTAGCAGATCCAAAAAACAATACAATGGATTGAACTGCAGCAACTTTTAAACTTGGAAAAGTGGCAGAAACCTATGAATTCAACGGGAATAAAATGAGTAAGTGTTAAAAAAATACATTTTCAAAGGTGCAGACAAGTCCTCATGTGTCTCTGTGGTGTAATTGGTTAGCGCGTTCGGCTGTTAGTTCCGATGTCAACCAGGGACGCAAAGCTTTTAATAATACTCACTGCCTTCCAACCATGGCGGTAATTAGCAGACAAGTGTTTTAAAATGAGTACGTGTTAAGTGACTAGAAGGGTGAATTCAGCTATGGCAGTAATTAGCAGATCCACAAGACAAAGCAATGGATGGAACTGCAGCAACTTTAAAACTGGGAAAAGTGGTAGAAATGTATCAATTCAAAAGTTAAAAATAAGTAAGTGTTAAGACAGAAAAACAAGAGCATTAAAGGTTGACTTGTTTTGACTTTTTTTTTAAAGTGCAGGAAGTGGCATAATCGGTTAGCGCGTAATTGGTTAGGGCGTTCGGCTGTTCACCGAAAGGCTAGTCGTTGATCCCACCCAGGGACGCACAGATTTTCTTCTAACCCCATTCCCTTCCGACCATGGCGGTAATTAGCAGCACAAAACAATGGATGTAACTGCAGCTCATTTCAAACTCGGAAATGTTGCAGAAATGTATCAATTCAAGGGTTAAAAATAAGTATCTGTTAAGACGGGGGGAAAAAACAGAACAGCAAATATTAAATGTGTCTCTGTGGTGTAATCGTTTTGCGCATTCGGCGGTTACCCGAAAGGCTGGTGGTTCGATCCCACCCAAAGACAAAAAGCTTTTCATAGGACTCCCGTGCCTTCTCACCATGGGGGCAACTCACAGATCCAAAGACAAAAGAAAACCGTTTGGGCTCAGTGGCACAATGTACAGTGTCTAGCACTTCTTAATGAATACATGAAGATATTCAAAGGTTGTGGGTTTGAGTCCCACCAGAGGTGTTGTGCTTTCAAAAACATTAGCAAAATGTCTGAAATAAGACCTTTGACTACATCAGTAAAAGTCTGTAAAGTGGCAGAAATTAATCCATTTATGTGTTTTAATATGAATATGTGTTATGGCACAAATTTAATTACCAGAGAGTTCATTTTGAGGTAGAGAAAAAAAAAAGATTAATTTCTCAGAATTTCTTACCTTAAAACAAGAAGATCGAATACTATTCCCCCATTAGACTACAGACTTCCACTTTTGCTTTCAGTCCCAATTTGGAGTAATTTCCAAGTCTTGAGGCTTCCACCAGATAAGGCCCATCGTTTTTTTTTTTTTAAATTAAATTAAATGAATACACATTAATTTAAGCATCTGCTTCTTTTACGAAACTTTGCTGCTGATAACCAGACATGTAACCAGACAGTATGTACCATTTTCCACCATTGTGTTGAAGGTGCGGGCCAGCTCCAGCAGGATAGCAGTGCCGACCCCCGCTTTCGCAGCTCCGGGTCCCCAGGAGTCTCGCTGAGCACCCATGATTATGTACTGACCTGGGTAAAACAAAGTAAAAGAAAAGAAAAAGTGAAAAGAGAGAGGGAAGAGGGGAAGAGACATGGACAGGCAGGGATTAACATGTTTCCCTGTACTACTTTGCAATAAAGGTTATTTACAAAGTATAACATCTAATAGAGTTAATTGTCTAAATAGAGTTCACCTAAAGAATCACTCAGACCATTATTTTCAGACAAAAATCAAGGATTGTTGACCTCATTGCTCTTCCACTTTCTTCTTGCGAGCGATGGTGGAGAACGGATAAGTAAAACAGGACAAAAAACACATCTGCACGACAGTGCTCGAGCGGGGTCTTTGTGTCTCTCTCACCCGGCTCAATCTTGCCCTCAATAGAGGCGAAGATGTTATTAAGCAGCACGGGCCTCATGGTGTTGTAGACGCCCATCCTCACCCTGCGGCCCTCGCCTGAGCTGAGCCCCGGCCCCAGCACACAGCTGACATACGGCAGTCGCCCTTGCCAGCCCCGCGGGCATTCCGGGCCCGTCAGCTGACTGAGGAGTGTGAAAGGTAGATAACGTCACTTGTTTGACACGGGAATGACGGCCTATTACTCTGCAGTGAGCAGATACATTTTATATAGAAATTACATATTTATACTTTTTTAAAACAAAAACAATGTCCCTACTATTTTAAAATTCGTCCCTCCAAATTTTAAACGCCAGTCATATTTGTGGGCCAGTCTCATTGGTGCTACCTCCTTCAGGGTGAGTGCAGACTAGTGAGAACTTACTCTGCAGCCCGCCAGCTCAGCTACACAAAGGCTGCACCTTTTGCCCAGATGGTGCAGTCAGACTGTAGGTGCAGGCAGATCGAAGGCACCTGATTGATGAAAGGAATTGGTCTTGCTGGATGATGGGGTAAATCTCTGTCTCCCTGGACAACGCTATGGTAACCTGTGCATACCTCTCAGGACTCCTGGCCACAGTTACCACCAGCACAGTCATGATTGGATTACAAGTTGTGGGGGGCACCACAGCTAAGAACTAATGCTTTGGCTAGGCACATAGAAAGCCCCTAAATATTTACAGATAATTGAACCAACAAAATAAATCAAGGACAATGTTTTAAAAAAGAGTGGAAGTCTTTCTACAGTATTCTACAGGATGGTGATATGTCATACTAAAGCAGTGATCCATCCAGGCCTTGCCATCTGGTCCTATAATTGTTTCTGGCACCATTCAGGAAAGGAGGGTTTCAGTTGGCAGCTGTATAAGCAGTGAAGTCCTCCAGTGTTTGGAGAAATTGTCCGTCTGTTTCAGAGCACACCTGCTCTCGCAAATGTGACAGATAATGTTGGAGCAGCAGGACAGGCCTACAAATATGACTGGGCGTTCAAAATTGAGAAAGAAAAACTGGAAAAAGAGTTTGTATTAAACAAAATGATGTCGTTCCATGCAATAATATTATTAGTTTAAAGAAACCTAAAAGAAAATGCAGAGTAACAGACAAAAGGTTGAAGAAAAAGTAAGAAACTTTCCCTTTCTGTGAGTCCAATCTCTTTCTATACAGACACTCATAAATAAAGAAGCTCTGCAGTTACATTATATATTCAGTATTTTCTAACCGAGGCCCTGTTTTTGGACAGTCTTGTATGAATGTGAATTGTGAAGAAGAGGACTGCTGTATTCGACTTGTTTTTGAACTGTTGAACTGTTTATTTCCTCAAACCAAGCACGACATCCCAGCCAGCTGTAAACGTCCGCATTCTAGCTAGACAGTGCGGTGTGCACGGAGTTTTAGCTGTCTAGTTAACTAGCACATGTTAGAAAATAGGTTGCAAGAATTAACACTTTCTCGAAACTCACTTTGCATTAGCTTCCACTCTACGAGTGTGATAGCCTAGACAGAGGCCCTGGCTGCTATACACATAATGTCAGGTGGATATCAGCACTCCTATCCGTGATCTTCATTTGGCTAACCATCGGGTGTGCGGTGATCATTTCGACAGAGATGATTATTTGCGACCATCAAAGAAATGAAAAAGGAACACGTAAACATTTCTTCCTGAACTACTCAGCTGTTCCCTGTGTCGGGCGGACCCCTGCTGCAGCACCACCAGACACCGGAGTTGGGGAATCTAATGGTAGGTGGCTAACTTCGTGGATGCATCCACAATAATAACCAGTTATTGATACAATGTTCTGTTTGCGATCTTTTTCTTTTGTAGAACACATGTATGAATGTACTGTGAGCATCCGGCTTTATAATAATATGTTTATCATGTTTTTTGAAGGTGGCAAAATTTGGCCCAACGTGCTCCTATTGGAGCTGTGTGTGGGGATGCAGCAAAGGGCTATCAAACTCATTTTTTAAGCAATCAGCAAAATTTTTGTATCTACTATTCACGATCATCCAAGACTGAAAAATAGGGCCTGGGCTCAAAAATATCTTAACTATCCTTTAATAAGTAAGTCGCGGGATGGTCTTACCTCAACAGTTTGGAAGCGATATTGGCACTGATTGGTTGTGCCGGAATGAGCGGCAGGCCTGAGGACTGTGTGGGTGGGAACTGGGTGTGGTTAAAGGAGGGGAAGCCAGGAGTAAAAGGGTCACCTGAACCCAGGTGTACCTATGATCATCATGCAGTACAAGAAAAGGCAAAAAAAGAAAGAAGAAAAAAATAAGTCTCCTTCTCTTCACTAGAAGCTAGGTTTTGACGTATTAAATAGAAATAGCTAATTTAGTGAACAATGATGAAAATAGCTGGGGCGAAGGTTTCCAGTCTTTAGGCTTCCTCAAAGGCCACTGTCTCTGACTGTGATCTCTGACTACACACATTCCTAACTGGAAAAGCACCACTTCCACATCCTAAAGAACTGCCTTGATTGTGATACTGTGATACTGTACATTCAAGAACTTTGGGAGAAACACATTCTTCTTTGGATCTGAAATGAATGACACACAGGAACAGCACTACAATATAAACCAAAATTTGAGAAGAAGAGCTTTCATTGAACAATGAGAACGCATGTCAATTAAAGTGCTGTAAAAATCTGTATTTTTACAGTAAAGTTTTACAGTATATTTACCGTATTTTAATTTGTTTCAGTTAATCACACTTCTGTAAAATTCCTGGCACATTTTACAGATTAAAATAAACAACCTTAATTTAAAAATACATATGATTCAGTAAGGCAGATCTTTTCAGCCACAAAAATAAAGGTTAAAGGCTTCTAACAATCAAGTAGTGTTGACATGCACCTAACAAAATATTTTGGTGACTTTTAAATACAGCTCCTCAAATTAAAAGTGAAAGAACACTGTTGGTAATGTATTCAAAGTAATCACAGGCTGTCTGTTTCTCAAGGCTTCAGAGGGAAAGCCTCCAGCACGATAATGTTTTATCCCTGTTTTGTTTATACTTAAAAGTTCCACAGATAATGTGATGCTAATGGACAAAGTAGTAGCTATATCGCCATCTGGTGATGGCAATTATGTAGAAGCCACTCATGTTTTATCAGCTTTTTTAGATGCAGATTTTGGGCACAGTTATTGAGTCCAGTACGCATCCAAATTCCTGTGTTGCCCAGCACTGCGTAATACGGTCTTCTACGATACAATTGAGAATGAGCTGTTGTTTATAACAGACGAGTTTTCATACATCTCTCCTCTGTGCACTCTAATGCACCTAAATTGTTTTCATGGCAAAGATATCTATTTGCAAATGTAAGCATATTTGGAGGGGTATTAGGCTAACTGCCCCAATGGAAATGCAGTGGCCATTTAGATGTGACGTCATGCTGTACTGTACCCACATGCTCAGAGATGGCTGCACTGCTGTAGAGGCCCAGTCTGCGGGGATCTTGGGGAATGTCAGCTGGGTCGGGGTAGATCAGCACCCCTCCTAACCCTGCACGTTGAGCATGCCACACCTTCTCCGCAAAGCTCACCCCTCCTCCAACTCGCGCCACAGCAACAGCGCCCCCTACGGACACACCCAGGGAGCGCAGCAGGTCAAAGTCCTCCTTCCGTCCATAATTGACGTACACCATACCGCCCTGCTCACAGAGGGGAAGAGGGGTCAACATGGCAAGTGAGCGAGTAAGAGAGAGTTCATAAAAACAGAGGGAAAAGGTAACACCCACGCACACAGGTAGACAGCATGTGCAGACACAGCAAGACAGCAGGGTTAAACACACGTACATATGCTGTGACAGAGTAGGTTTCATACACAGCCACATGCAGGCCAGGCACACAGTATGAAAGCATGGCAAACAGAAGCACACACACACACACACACACACACACACACACACACGCAGACAAAAGTGAGACAGCAGGGTAAAGGTATATGGAGACACGTGGCACATGCTGTACCGTGGCTGTGCCAGTCCCACTATAAGCGCAGTAATCCAGGGGACTCCCCAGGGGAATCTCCTCCAGCACCTCCTCATTGGCATCCATTATCCACAGAGAGTTTCTCTGGGTCCTACAGAGGGACAGCAAGAAAAGGTGGGAAAAATACTTTGCTATTCCTTTTTTGAATCATGAAATACACTGTTGATTAACTAAATCATATGAAATGTCATATTTAGATAGTGTTTGGAGTACCCCTGCTGGCCCATTGAGACCTGGGGGGTATACTATGAACCAGGATAACTGCTCTGAGTACAACCCGGAACCCTCCCAAATCTGGAACACGGACTGAAGTAAAAAGAGCTGTTATGGGTTTTACTCAGTGCAGTTATCCAGCTAAGTAATCCTGCTTCATAGTATACCCCCCTGGTCAAGCAGAAATTTATCCGTGATGCTGACATAAATATTTCAGGCTCTATTATCAGTCACACGTACAGCACTGCAACACACACGTACGCATACGTGCACGCGCACACGCACACACACACCACAAGCACGCTGTATATTGAATTCTTCAAAGAGGGCATCACCATGAGCCAAATAAAAGTACACTAATACAATGTCACCAGTCCCTAAGTACCTTGATGGGAACTGGAGAGTAGCGTAGTGTGAGTCTGTCCAAGTGTGGTCCATGCGCAGCTGACGAAATCTCTTCAGGATCTCGCTGGCGAGCATGTTCCCCTCTGCGGACCCTGGAGGATGGCTCGACCTGCTCATACGTCTGAACAAAAAAGGCCATGACGATTCAAATCCAGTCGTGCATGTTTTCACATGAGTTGGGGATTTGTGAAAGCACAGGGGTCTAGTCCTGCATAGCGATAACCTGCGGATTTCAAAGCTCTGCTTTCATTTCTACTTCTTCAACATTAAGGCTCAGTAAAGTGAAGGTGGCTTTTAAATACAGCTCCAGGAGACTAATGACAAATGACCTTTGTGTGCAATGCAGGTGACCGATCTCCTCATCAATTTTCTGAGCGCTTTCACCTCCATCAACTTTTCTAATCTCTACCATTTTTTATCGAGTGATCCACTTAACTGGCTTATTTTAACTGTCGTTTTAAAACCGATAGTAACTTCCATGGACTAATAAGATGATAAACAATACCATGACGATGATGCCAACATGGCTTAAAATCTGTTCGTAACGAGTCCCTGGAAACAAATACCAGGCGGATTTACTTCATTATGTAATTTATTGAACCAGAATGCAAGTTTAACAAACAAGGGAGAATTACCAAGTGCGATTATTACATTGGATGCACATTGCAATCCATGGCATGTAAACAAGGCAGGGTAGCTAACGTTACGATAAAAACCAACATCAATAAACATGCACAGAACATTAGTTTAGCTACGTTATGCAAGCCGCCGCTAAGGTGTTTCTCGAAAATACCAAAGGGTTTAGCTCAGGCCCCCTCTCATAAATCGAGATTTGTGAAATTCTGCTTTGACTAGTGGCCTTCGTACACATCAATATAGTTCTGTGGGAGAGCAACAGCCATGACCGCCGAACGCATTGTGCAGGTGAACGATGCAAAGGGCCTATAACATAGCCTGTAAGTATAAATAAAAGTGAAAGGAAATTATTGGCCATCATGGTCCAACTTTGATTGCGACGCATATTTACATTGGTTTACACACTGTCGCTTGACTGAAATAATAGCAAAACCTTCACAAATGTTCTGTTGCCAGTCAATGGTAACGTTAGCTCCTTATCCTAGCAGCTACATTTCATGAGCTACTGAGCTATCATGTTAGCCACCAGTCTCTCTTGTTATTTTCAAATCACCACATAGCTAGCTAGCTTTAGAACCGCTTGCTAAATTAGTCCATGCTTGTGGTGATTTAAAATATAGCTAGTTTCTTAGTGCAGACCTTCAGGATGAGGCCATTTATTAAAGATACAGCATTGCTCAAATCAATGTTTAAATACAGCCTTCTAGTTGCCTGTTCCATTAACCTCCAGTTGTACAAACATTACAGCCAGTATCTACATACCGGTATGAATGTCTCGTCTTAGATAAGAACAATGTTCCATCTGCATGTACACACCGTCTTCAGGTCCAAATCCATCATTTCAGGCTTGGGGTCATTTCCATTTTTAGTTCAGTCAATTAAAACATATTAAGTTAATCAATTGAAAAATCCTCACATATAGGTATTTTTCAATTCTTTGTGAATTGACTTGAGTTGAAAATGGAATTAAGCTCAACCCTAAACCAGTCTGACTCTTGAAAATACTGCTAGGAGCGAACACCTTTGGACATCACTTCATTAAATGTAAATCATAGTTCCTTTGCTCTGCTTTCCTTCCTTTCCTTTCACAACTTTCCTCTGAGGCGTGTTCATTTTCTCAGTCATGTTGTTCATTTTCTCCAGCATGTCAAATTCTCAAACTAATTGGATTGCAGGTTGAAACCCCTAATCATAGAGAATAACGCGTTATGCATGGGGTGTGTATTTGTTTAAGTGGATTGGCTGGTTTTTACCTGACCGTACTCTCAATCTGCTCCTCTTTCAGGTATTTTCGTAGCATGTCTCTCAGCTCCCCCATGTACATCACACCCCCCCAGTCGACATAATCTGAGCCAGCTGTGTCATCCACCGGCACCAGCTCCACGTCCATTTCCCCGCAGTAGTGGCATGATGCTTGGAACGCCACATAGCCCAGCAGGAAGGCTACAGTGCCAAAGAGATGGCTACCTTCAGCAACATGTACAGCATATGATTGGTCAAACCCACTTTCCATCATTGCTGTAGACCAATCTGGATCTACACTGTGCATTTTGTCTTGGTTATGAAGTGGATGGAACTTCAGTTTTCAATTTAGATAAAGTTGTGATAAAGCATCTGTCGTTCCAGATGTGTCAACCAGTTCCTATTTTTGTACGTAATGATGGAGCATGTGTGTAAATAGCAGGGTGAGGAACATATCTGCATGCCAGTGGTAGAATGGGGCCTTTGTGACTATGCTGAGGATTCTGTCAAAAAATGGTTGCTATGCATCACCCAGGTGGACGCTATACATTGGTGTAGGTTGATATGAGTTACTCCCCACTTTCACTGTAAAGCACTGAGATTGTGAGATGAAAGGTGCTATATAAACACAATTTTATTATATTATTATCTTGATGTTGGCAGACTGCAGGTGCCTCTTCAACCAGATGAGTCACTTGTGCATCGTCAGATTAGTACAATCCCATCAACTGATACACTCCTCCCTGCACACTTTTATTTGAACAGAACCCATGTGTGATACTAGATGGCTCATCAAAGTCAGGGCTTAGTCAGAATTACTTGCACATTTAATTATGTGCCGTTGACATGATAACAGAAAGTGCAACTACCTCATCCACCTCTGTGATATGTTTGTCACAGAACACACCTGTGGTAAAGATGAGGAGTGAGATGAGTGTGAGGTAGAACACAGCTTTCCTGCGATTGGCTGGTTTTTGTAGGACCAGGGCAGCAACATCACTGTTTAGGCCTGAAGTGAGATCCTCCTCCGACTCTGGGTGAACGAGTGTCGTCTCGGCTTGCAGTCCCTCGCCCCTCTCCTCCTCATGCTCTTCATTGTGGCTAGTTTCTTTGGCCCGCCGCCGGAATATGAAGCGGGGTTGATGGGCGGGTGAGGGGGGTTGCTATTGAGGATGAAGAGAGAGAATGTCACAAATTAACACACAAAGTGATGTTTGCCACACTTTTGTTTGTGGACCTTAGTTGGAAAACTAGTAGTAGGAACCCTTTATATCTAAAGAGCTCTCAATCTTTTGTCCACTGACTGGCCCAACAGTCACTCACCCCTCCCCTGAATCACTGACCCTGTGACCAGGCTAGCACAGGATGTGGGGTCAATTATTACATATTGGTTTGACATAAAGTGGAAAAGTGGGTGGAGCTCTGCCTAGGTTACTGAACTGTGTTCTGGCACAACAGCAATTAAAGTGTATTAGAGGTTCTTGTTATACAAAATACTTATTTTTGAGAAAACTGGATCAATGTAAAAATTTGAATGATGATATTTAGTTTACATGCTCATTGAAACTGGCATTGGTGTTAGAATTAGAAACGGGAGCTAAGAGACATCGAGTAAGACCTTGATTGACTTTTTAAAACACCATTCAGCATTTATGCAAAATAATTTTGGGTGCACATTCAAAGAGGGTAAGTTTAGGTGAAACTGCATTATACAATATAGCCCCATAGTGAAAAAGTCTTACCCCTCTTAGTAATGTCTGGATAGTATCCATGCCTCTTAAAGGTCCTCCTTAAATATCTGAGGGCAAAACAGACAGACTATTAACCCAGTTACAATTTTTATCTCTTGCATTCCCTGGCCAGGTTATCACTGCAAACAAAATGATCAGTTCTCAGTTTACCTATCTGGTAAATAAATAACAGTAAAATTATCTTCAAATTAAAGTAGGGTTGCATACAATACATTACAAGTTTCCAAGTATTCCATGCAAGTATTTCCATACAAAATTTACAAGTAGGCTATTTGTTTCTCAAGTTATGCCTCATCCCACCAATTTTAACACACATGAATAAAAAGATAAATAAAACAAGTGTAAAACAAACAAAAAATAGTCCAGTCATTTTTGGAGGTGGCCCATCCTATTTACAACCACTTAATCCACTGATTGGAGGAAGGTGATCATCCACATCCCACTGAATGTACCCTTTTCATTGTGTTACTTCAGACCTGCGTAGCACTTAGACAGGAAGTAAATTCTCACAAACACAAAGGCCCCTCAACCATGGTTTCTGTAGACCAAAATTGACATGGCTCATGCACTCCCAACGGCCACAGAACTTAATGAGAAAGACATGAAGATGGTTCAGTCAAGATTGCTTTCAGCTAAGCTCTTAGATAGCCGAATGAAACTGAGTTGAGAAGCTCGTGCCTGACAGTCTAAGGATCCACTGATGAGCAGTACTTGGGTTCTTCTTCTGAGATCATAAACTTTATGATAACTTTAAATAATTTAACACATTGTCAAATAGGCTGAATGTGAACATAACCCCCCAAAAAATATTGATTGATGAAAATATATATAAAATTGATGTTCATTACAGGTCCTAACAATCCCTTTCATAAAATGCACATAATAATGTATTTTGTGCTCTACTGTTTTGCCTGAATGCAACAAAACAAGACCATTTAGCACATAAACTGAAGGGCAAAATATTCTGTTTCATTTGATATTTGATCACCCACCCTTAGTTGTGTTCTGATGTTGTGCCCTATGTTCAAACACTGCTCTCTATCCCTGCACTCATGGTATTCATTCACAGCTGGGAAACATACTTTGTTCCAGAGATAAATCAAAGTTGACATGAGACAGCCAAAATGAATATCACAGCTTGTGAATATAAATAAGCACTTGCATTTGCCAGATGTTTGAGGAGACAATATGCTGTATGACAGTGTAATTTTCAACTTAAACACTGGAAAGTGGCGAGGGCTACAACACGCTAGTAAAAACATCACTATTACGATTAAGGGGGGGGTGAAAAAATTATCTTGGATCGCATTTTAGATCACTATTACGATTAAGGGGGGGGGGGTGAAAAAATGATCTTGGATCGCATTTTGGATCCAGCTGGGAATTTCCCAGTATTGACATTCAGATTAACAAATTTACAGAGCAGGGAGTGATGCAATAATTTGTCTTTTTCAGTGTGGCTGTGTTTCTTGTTTTCTGTAAATCAGGGTGATGAAACTGTGGAGCTCATTGCCATTCTATCTTTTTCTCTCTCCTCCATCTCCTCCTGTCTGTCTCTCCCTGTAGACAGAGGATAAGAGCCATAAACAGCCACACCCTATGTGACATGCGCACTTTATAAACTCAAATACTGACAGGCAGACATCGATGACACGCAGTTAAAGGCATGCTATATACTGAAGCACAGCTATCAAACTTGTCAGTATTGCACAAACAAAAATATACTAATATGACAAGCAAAAATAACCAGACTCTGGAATGTAAAGCTCTACATAGAGTATAACATTTACATTTAATAAAGCTCATAAGAGGTTTGCCAAAAGCTTATTTTTGGGAGTGACAGTAAAATCTGTTTATCCCTAGGTATGTTTATACATGGCAGTGTTTACATGCTTCTCTGTGTGTGTGTGTGTGTATTTGTGTATGCATGTTCAGGCTAATCGAACACATATCACAGTCAGTCACAGTTCATCCACCTCTGAGCCTGTCAGGCATTGCTCTGTGACTGGTGTGTCTGGTGAACTCATGATTGAATGACATGATTGGTGGAGACAAAGAGCAGGGGATGTACTAAACTGTGCACATGTTGACTCTGTGGTGACTTCACTAACTTTATTAACTGCACAATAAACAGCACCACACCATCGCTCCACCTCCTTTGCTCATGCTTTTATGTAGTCAGTGTACACCATAGATATAGAACCATAGATATGACATATCACGTAATGTAATAGTAATTTGGAATTCTGAAATGGAACAATTTGGCAGCCATCTTACCTGGGTACAGCTATAATAGAAACCTATGGCAAAGTGCAGCAGTGTAGTATCATGGTTAAGGAACTGGCCTTGTAACCAAAAGGTTGCAGGTTCAATTCCCAGGTAGGACACTGCCGTTGTACCCAAGAGAAAAATACTTAACCTGAATTGCTTCAGTATATATCCAGCTGTATAAATGGATAATATGTAAAGAATACAAAAAATTTGTGTAAGTCGCATCTGCTAAATGCCTGTAATGTCATGTACTTTCTAACCCACTATGATGTCATAATCGGGTCTCAAAAGCCCGATAGCTGATGATTGGCTCATAGATATAAAACCATGGTTACTGGCCACCCTCTTACCTGGGTATGGTCTCAAAAATTGTGCCACTAACTATGACATAATGTCACATCTATGGTTTTATATCTATGGTGTTCACTACCCAGAGTCCTGTGGAGAAAGCTACCATAAGGTGGCTGAGTGTTGAATCAGCTCCTCTGTCAAGCAAGGCCTGTTTGTAAACACTGACATTATGTGGCATTAGCATCTTAAGCCTACAATTTTATATGACATGATCTTTTGTGAATGCTGATACTGGAATTATTGTGGTCTGAACCAGTTTTTAGCTTTGAGGCTTCAATAATCATACAGTCTACTTCTATCAAAAATAACTGATTGTTTCTGTAATTTTGAGAACAATTTATGGATGTATTCGTCGCCTTGTTGAACACAAAGGCATGATTAATTGATCTCTATATTATACACTTGAAGTGACATTTAAGGGTGCGGTACATAGTATGAAAGTTAAAATAGAATAACAATACATTTCCACAGAACAAGTTTGACATTATTCCAAAACATTTGAATCTTTAGTCTCATCTAACTATAAAATAATGTTTAATTAAGCTTTAGAATGTAGTCCTTTTGAAGAATGAAAATGACAACATTACTAAAATCAGTTTTTCAGATTTCAGTTCAGATTTTAACAGGGGAGGTGAAGCTGTCTAAAATAAGTAGGTAGGACACTGTTGTTCCCGTAAATATAAATTTACTAAATTACTAATAAATTCAATTCTATCTTTAATTTTTAAAAATGTTTTATCCATATTTTCTTTTCTTTTTTCAACAAAACAGAATTCCCAAATCACAATTGCAGGCTGGTTTCATCAGTAGCGTCAAATTCACATATATAAAACTTTAAATTCATCAGTGACCTTCAGCACAGTGATGTCACAAGGGCAGATCACAACATTTAGAGAGAATGTGTCGTTTAATACGGCCAAGAGTTTAATGCCTTGACATCAAATATATTAATGTTAGCCTATCTGATGTCAATTTAGTGATATAGGTATATAGGTTTGTATGTCCCTTGAGCAGCACTGAGCACATATGTACAACAACCATGGAAATCAATTATTCAGGGACACATACAACATGATCAAAGGGCAGAGAGAGAGCATTTCAACTTTTGTGGACAATGTGCCATGTAGGTCAGTGTGATACTGTATGCAGTTGCCACCAACCAACACACACAACAGCCACTACCTTGGCTGACCCCTGCACATGAACTTGTATGAAATGTTTCCCCCTTCTCTTTGTAATCTTATGGTAAAAGTCAGTAATGATAGCGCTCAGGTGCAATTGTTTGGAAACAGTGTAAAATAAAATGAGGGTAGCTGATACAGCAACAATAGACCACATATGTCATTTCACAAATTTCAATGAAATCTTACATATCTCACCATGAAATAAATATAAATAAATTTAAATTTGAAGAAACATGCCATATAATTCTTAAAAGGTTGTACAAAAGCAATTTAAACCAAAATATAATGTGCAAAAAAGTCTATATTGCTATATATAGCAACAATATAGACACATATCACATTTATTAATAAATTATTAATAAAATAAACAATAACGTGCTCTTAAATATCTCTTAAATGTCCCTTTCTACATGCTGCCATGCTGTCATATGACAGAAAAAAAGGATTCTCATATTGATATAAACAGCCGTTTGAGGTAAAGGATATAAATCGCCTTGTTATACACTATATAAAATAATATACCGACTACAACGGTCAACAATTCAGACTTTCATCCATGTAATATTGTGCTTTAAGTAGGAGAATTGCATGAATAACAATAGCAACTGAAGTATTGAAACTGAAGCAATTTTCTATGATGCAGCAAGTGGCAACCCTTGAGCTGTCAGATCTGTCCCTGCTACACCTGCTTGTGCTTATACTGGAGGCAATGGATCCTCATACTATAGAAAGGGACATGCAAACATAGAGTAAGTCCTAGAGAAAAGACCCATTGAACATTGTTATGGTTAAAAGTCAGTGAAACACTGTCTATGCGTTCAAGTGAAAACCTGGCTACATTTGGTTGAAAAGGTAAAGTTACCTACCCGACTAGGACGTAGCCAGGCTATAGCCAGGTAAAACCTGAGCTATGTTGGGGTTAACCTAGTCAATTTATGTCTCTCAACCTAGTTTCCCACCCCTCTAGAATTCTAGATTCAGGCTTTTGTTTCCTGGGGAAATTTCAGCAACGACAACACATTTTACCAGCAGTAATAGCAGATTACTCATTTACTGACACGTGTACATATAAACACAGACGTGCAAACTATGCCATGTGAAGGAAACTGTAAACAGAATCAAAAATACAAATTCACAATATAGAGACTCTCACAGGTAGCATTCCAATAACAAGTATACCTCATAAAGCCATCTCACTTTTGAAAAGCTGGCTCAAATGTCTAAATGATTCACTTTAAATGGAAAGACCTTGCTCATTGGCCCAATCCCAAACTGTATTATGCTGTCATCAAGTGAACATTACCCATCTGAATTCCAAAATATTTCAAGCAGGTTTCAAACATAACTGTTTACCGGACACAATGAAACCTGACTGGAAGTTGTACAATTTCACTTTCACGCATTATGTGAGAAAAATCCATAAATTATTATTTTAAATGAACAAAGAGCACTTTACCTCTTAAAATAAACAGCAATCAAAATGACTCAGCATCAAGACCAGTTATTGACAGACCTCACACCAAATTAAAGACTGTAACATTGTGTTAGTCAATAACTACAGACATGAGCAACAGCGTAATACAAATAACCTAATTTGTCAGTTTAGCGTACAACTCACCCCCTTCTCTTTATCTCTTTCTATGCAAACTGTTGTCTTCAAACACTGACAGGGGTCTTGCCCAAGAAGCTCCACCCCCTGGCCAGTGCTCAGCCTCAGTGTCTGGCTGTACCGTTTTCCTCAAAAGTTATTGGCCAGACCAACTGAATAGGTGGGGCTTGCTAAAAAAAAGTTTGAAGGTGGCTTTGAAGGAACTGTTGTATGAAACCAAAAAAACATGAAATCTAAACAATGTACAAATGAAAACAAGTTTCAACTGTAAATTCTAAATAAATTATATACTTGTGACATTAAAGTTTATGTTTAATTTTACCCTTCATACATGTTTCAGAATTTGCTGCTGATACTGCATGCAAGACAATGTTCAAGTTTTGTCAGCACAGTAAGACATAGATGGAGTTGACTTATTTTTTCATATTTGACTCACAAATACTTTTTTTCCCCAAATATATCTATATCTATCTATACATTTTTGTCTGTCTGTGCCTCTGTGATATATCGTGTCACTGTGTCACTCTAACCTTGACCAAAGTTCTTCACCAACATGGCGTCAGTCAGCTACCAGCTGTTTACACAAAAAACAATTATATGCAATGTCACATTATGAATACAAGTATTAGCCATGCCACAAAACAAGGAAAACTGACTGGGACATTTCTATCATGTAAAGCAAAATTCCAGTCCCTACATTTTAAAATAAAAATGTCATACAACACCAAATCCATACTCATTGTGATGACTCTTACATTGTGTTCTTCCATAGACAGAAAATTAACAGCCGAAAATGATTGTGTTTATAATGCTGAAACATGTAGTTCGAAATACACACACACACACACACACACACACACACACACATATACAGTGCCCTCTACTATTATTGGCACCCTTGGTAAAGATGAGTAAAAAGGGTTATAAAACATTCACCGTTTGGTGAATTAGCTTAATATCACACCTAAACAATTAGAAAAATTCAACCTTTAATTGAAGTAAATCTATTATGAGAAAAAAAATCCCTCATCAAGAAATTATTATTTTTAACAAAACCATGTGTGCCACATTTATTGGCACCCCTGCATTTAGATTAGTCACATATCATTTGAATGCCACGACTTCCTGATGTCTGTGACCCAACAACATCAAAATACTCTTGATATCTTATTTTCTGGTACTCTTTCAAGCTATACTAAATGTCTCTGCATTTGAATAGATCTCTATGGGAATTAGGATGTGGGACTAGCTTTAACTGTAAATTACACTGGAACAGTATGGAACACATGGTTGGCTCTAAGTCAGTGGTTCTCAAACTATTTACACCGCGTACCACTTCAGAAAATACTAGGGTCTCCGCGTACCATCATTAATGACCGACATTTAAATACACATTTAAAAACAATATGAAAAACACCTGCACATTCAATACAATATTAAAATACAAAAAAGAATACGACTGATACTTTGGCTAAATAGGCCTACCCCCGTAAAATGAATAATGTTAAAAGATAGTATCTGTTGGTGTAGGCTACATTGACTGGTTGAAGGGCTACTTAGGCTACATAATCAATGAGAAGGGTGCGCCTGCTTCTGTGAACAAAGCCCTACTACTTGTGCTCGGTCCACTGATAACTGCATCCACTTCGTCAGTTTCAACAGGGCTGTCCGAAATTTCAGTCCTCTCAACCCTAATTGCTCTTCCTTCCTGTTTTGAGCCACGATGTAAGGGCATTTTTTGAACCATCCATTTTCAGTTTCTCTGCACCAGTTATCTAGCTAAACTGGCAGTTTCCTGACAGGATGAAAGTCAAGTGTAGAGACACTGCACGTGCTACGACCACCGCTCGTTATGAACGTGGCTACGTAGCCTGCTGTCAATCAAAATATTAAGTTCTAACATGATTAAAATGTTTTTAATTTCTAATTTTAATTCAAGTATTATTTTAATTCAAATTTAATTGTATTTAAATATTTAAAATATTTTCATTTTAATATATTTTTTAACCATAAAATGAGACCTCTCGCATACCACTAGAGGGAGACTCGCGTACCACCACAGTTTGAGAATCACTGCTCTAAGTCATGAAGGCTCTGACGTATCAAACAAGCCTTAAACCATCACTCTGATGCTATAAATACAGTAGATGGATAACTTGAAGGGTTTCTTCTCCTGACTTATTTTTCCCAGAGTTCAATAGAAAAATTTGTCAGGTGAAACAACCCTTAAAGTGATCCAGCCATATCTACTGCATATCTGGCAGCAGAGTGATGGTTTGAGGCTCGTTTGATACCTCAGACCCTTGATGACTTACAGTCATTTTACCAACCATGTATTCCATACTGTTCCAGTATAATTTACAGATAAATCTAGTCCCACCCCCCAATTCCCATAGAGATTCATTCAAATGCAGAGACGTTATAGTATCGCTTGTAAGAGTACTAGAAAATAAGATATCGAGTCTTTTGATGTTGTTGGGTCACAGACATCAGGAAGTCATGGCATGCAAAATATATGCGACCACATATTAAAAATGATTACTTTATTCTATATATAAATGCAAGAGTGCCAATAATTGTGGCACATGTGGTTTTGTTTAAAAAAAAATTCTTAATAAGGGAATTTTTTTTCTCATAATGAATTTACTTCAAATAAAGGTAGGATTTTTCTAATTTTTTCACTGTGACATTAAGCTAATTCACCAAATGGTTAACTTTTTATAACCCTTTTTACTCATCTTTACCAGGGATGCCAATAATAGTGGAGGGCTATATATAGTGATATACGTATATATCTATCTAGGTGCAGATTCCTCTCTTGTGAATGGAACTCACAAACACACACTTGCACTATAATCATGAAAAAAATGGTCTTTTAATACAAAACAGATTTTTTACACAGCCAAAGTATAAATAACATGGCACATTTTCAGAGCACTTCTACAGATATTACAGCATACACCGTTATTAACCATCATTCTTGGGTGTCTTCTCACTACGTGCTGCCAAATCACCACAAAACATCCCCACCATTTCAGCCCGTAAGAGTGGATTTCACCCTGAAAACTCTGTCCCATGACCCTCACACACATTCTCTCTTTCCTTCTTCCCCCTCCTGTTCTTTAGCCTCCTGCTCATCTTCTCTATCCCCCCATCCCCCTCTCTCTCTCGCTGTGTCATTCCCCCTCTCCCTCTCTCTCACTCTGTCTGTCTGTCTGTCTGTCTGTCTGTCACATGAAGTTCTCCCACTCGCTCAGCTCTGTGCACTGGATCTGCAGGGGGGCTGGGATCTTGGTGATAAATTCCCGGTCGCCACGGGTGAACCTCTTCAGCTGGGTGTTCTCTGGAAGACACACAGTGAGGGTGATAGGGAAGGACACACAGTGTGGGTGATGGGGAAGGACACACAGTGTGGGTGATGGGGAAGGACACACAGTGTGGGTGATGGGGAAGGACACACAGTGTGGGTGATGGGGAAGGACACACAGTGTGGGTGATGGGGAAGGACACACAGTGTGGGTGATGGGGAAGGACACACAGTGTGGGTGATGGGGAAGGACACACAGTGTGGGTGATGGGGAAGGACACACAGTGTGGGTGATGGGGAAGGACACACAGTGTGGGTGATGGGGAAGGACACACAGTGTGGGTGGTACGGAAGGACACACAGTGTGGGTGATGGGGAAGGACACACAGTGTGGGTGATGGGGAAGGACACACAGTGTGGGTGATGGGGAAGGACACACAGTGTGGGTGATGGGGAAGTACACACAGTGTGGGTGATGGGGAAGTACACACAGTGTGGGTGATGGGGAAGTACACACAGTGTGGGTGATGGGGAAGTACACACAGTGTGGGTGATGGGGAAGTACACACAGTGTGGGTGATGGGGAAGTACACACAGTGTGGGTGATGGGGAAGTACACACAGTGTGGGTGATGGGGAAGGACACACAGTGTGGGTGATGGAGAAGGACACACAGTGTGGGTGATGGGGACGAACACAGTGTGGGTGATGGAGAAGAACACACAGTGTGGGTGATGGGGAAGAACACAGTGTGGGTGATGGAGAAGGACACACAGTGTGGGTGATGGGGAAGGACACACAGTGTGGGTGATGGGGAAGGACACACAGTGTGGGTGATGGGGAAGGACAGCACATAGTAGGATCCCTCTGCCTCTCTTGAGAAGCAGCACTGACAAGGCATGTGTCAAAGTATGATTGGTGTAGAGCATACACGTAAGTTTGCATGGAGACAGAGCGATATGTCACAATATGTTCTTGTCGATTAATTGCTAGACGAGCTAGTCAGCTTGTGAGACTTGAAGTTTGATTAAGCAAGACTCTTGGTCCAACAGTGTGTCTCCCAACAGTGTGTCTCCCTATGCTATTCCTATGTTCCTAACAGGGGTGTCCCCCTGGGGGTCCTTGAAGATACTGTAGGGGGTCCCTGGCCACACTTGATATGCAATGACTATATATAGATTTGGGAAAATCTAAAATACAAAACCTTTTTAGATTTTTTTTTTAACCCTTTTCAACTTATGATGAGGATCCCCTGGATGCCTTTGAGCCCAGATGGGGGTCCTTGGATCAGCAAAGGTTGAAAACCCCTGCTGTGGAGTGAAGGGGGTGTGCATTATGAGCTCAGCTCAGCACACTGCATGTTGGTTAGCGTTTGGAGAGATAAAAGCGCAGAAAGCACTTGTATTATGAGCTGCAGAACAGTAAGGCCCTCTGAAACTATGGTGCGAGAGCCAGTGGCGTGGTATGGGAGGATAGCGTGTTGTGCTGTGTCCGTGCTGTGTCCGTGCTGTGTCCGTGCAGTGTGCTGTATGGGGCTAGCGACGTGTAGCATGACTCACCGTGTCTCTGCGCAGCACTGCCCTGGGACCGGAGCTGCAGCTGACAGGTGAGGGTGACGGAACGGCAGACGGCAGTACAGATGCACAGATAGGACAGGTACTGCAGCAGGGGGTCCTCCGAGACGTCATCAGACACCTGCAACACACCCCAGGCGTCATTTCACTGCCGTGAAAACAACATTCCCTCTTTCACCGTTAAACACCTTTCAGATATAATTTAAAAATATCTTACCTAAGCCCCGCCCCCCTATCTCCCCAATTATGATCATGCGTATGCTGCAATGGTCATCGCAACCTCTGGTTGATTCAGAAGAGCGCAGACAAGCATGTGCTCTCCTTCTGAAGCACGCAATGTCAGCCACCACTTCTTACCACACCGCAGTTCAAAAACCGGGCTCGCACAGACATGAGTCAGAGGAAGATATTTCACATGAAGCTAAACAGACGGACTGGCGGGCGCCCAATCAACTAGCTGGGTCATCTTGCATCCCTGAGTGACCGTAGAGCCAATTGTGCATTGCTCTGTGGGACTGCTGGCCACAGTGAGCACTGCAATTAATACCAAACTGTGGGGCCCATTCATGCACTAGAACAGTACCTTAACAGAATGAGCCAAACAAAATTATCTGACCAAATTCTTGCTTATTTATCAATAATACAGTTATAGGCAAAAGTAATTAGTAAGATAACAAATAAAATACTTTCATAACATTAACTTAACTTACAAAACTGTAATGAGCTAAATACATTAAATACTCATAATCAGAGATAACAAACTCCCACCTACATCTACAAGTTTCTCTGTTTTAAACTGTTCTTTGTCCCCCAGGCCAGGGAAGACAGCTGTGTGCTGAAGAGCCAATACAACACAGGTCTGTTCATTCCCCTAGACTACTGGGAGTTCCTCCAAATCCTGCAAGCTTTGGAACCAGGGCCATAATGTATTCATAACTATAAAATGGGCACTTTAATTTCTTTATACAATTCTCATTATAATAACATGTCTCTGCCTCAGTCCCTTGGCCATGATTTAGTGGCTTCTCTCAGCGGCCAAGCATGTCTGCGTTGCCTGGCTGCAGCTGGTCAGTGCTTGCGGATTCTGTGTTTTAAAGGTCAGTATAAAGGTGCTTTAACACCAGGGCTGTATACTGGCCTAAAGCTTATCCAAGGGACACCCTGGCCTGTGCTATTGGCAGAATCCTGCTGCAATGAAGGACCAAGTGACCAAAAAGACACGCAACTTTATTTAACAATTCATTTGCACGGCCCAGGGTTGCTTCTCTCTATAGGTTTCTTCTTGCCTTTAGCTATATCAGACTATATTTCCTTGAATATACAAAAAAATTGGCTAAACAAGACTTTGAAGCTAAAGTGTCTGACTGAAGCCTAGTATCAGTATTATTTGTAATTTTTTTCCACATAAAACTGGAATCATCACCAATATGCACTATGTACGTCGCTCTGGATAAGAGCGTCTGCTAAATGTCTATAATGTAATGTAATATATGCAAACCCTAACTGCAGACCATCTACTGTATGCTTTACTTTTGTCAATATCAACACAGCTTTGTTTCAATCCCCCTGATCAGAATTACTGAGTTAGCTGGACAAGTGCTTCTTTTTATTTCAGTCAATGTTCCAGATTTGGGAGGGTTCCGGGTTTTACTCACTGCAGTTATCCAGCTAACTCAGTAATCCTGCTTTGTGAAATACCCCCCAGGTAAGCTATGACTTTTCTTTCTGGGCTCTGCTAGCACACATTCTTTGCATTCTGCAAATCTGTGTGTCACAAAAGGTGATATATCTGTAGTTTTGTTAGCACTGTGTTATAATTGGGGTGACCATCACTGTTTTAGAAGTGACCTTTTTCGGTTTTGTCCTCGTGGGTGTTGGTGAAGTGAAACTCAAGATGATAAATCTCACATCCACAATAAAACCAAGCAGCTTGCAAAAAAGGCCAAAGAAAGCATGTGACTGAAAAAGGACCTGTACTGATCGGAAAGCCAGCATAGAAAAAAATGTGTATTTTCTCACACAATCCCCATTAGTTCCTATTTTACTATTTGATTATTAAGTGAAACGAAGGTACAGAGCCACAAAATGAGAGTATACCCGTAAAAATATAATGCTACAGTAATGAAAGTAGTGCTGTATTTTTAACACGTTCAATGTTCCAAACATTTCAGAGTTCCAAGCAACCTGGAATAATTAAATATTTCATAATGTATTGTGGTCCTGCTGAGGTTTGTAGTAGAATTATGTTGTTTGAATACCAAACAGCCAGTCTGTCCCTCAGTGATGTCATACACAACAGGGCAACAGCACACCGTCTCCTATATGTCACTCTTGCTTAACCCTTATGTTCCGGGTCAATTTTACCCGATTCAATGTTTGATGTCTCTTAATAACAGGCATCTACCAACAAGTCATTTATTCAGCAGGTCTCCTGGGCTCCTCTGTGCCATGAAAATGCACAGTGCACAGACTGCATGGGTCCTGCTGAAATTCACCTCCCCTCTTATTCATTTATATTCATCACTGAACACCATCGAGTCGGTTGAAAATTATTTATCAGTTAAAGCAGTTAAAACAGTGATTTATTTTGTGAATATTAATGCCTGCTTTGGCTCTCACCACACTCCTCCCACGGTGGTACACTCTAAGGTGACCTCTGACCCTGACCAGCCGTTGTAGTCCTTCCCACTCCGTCGCACTCAGTGCCAGCAGATGTGAGACTGTCTGAGAGGTGAACCACACTTGGGCCTCTGCAGTACCGTCCTCCACTACTGCCCTGTGGAGTACATACACACATACAGAGAGCTGATTCACTGTAAATGACTGAGATACATCCACACACAGCAGAAATGCTGTCATTCACCCCCTCTCTCTCTCTCTCACACACACACACACACACACACACACATTCACTGTCATTCACTGAGATACATACACACACAGAAAGATGTTGGCATTCATCCCCTCACGCCACCCACCAGAATCTAGGCACTCACTTGGCTTCTGCTTGGAAGACTCCAGTGGTTGAAGTGCATGGTGGGTAGTTTCGTGTGCAGGCATCCTATTATAAAAGAAAGTAAGTAATTAAAACACAGGGAGGGCAAATTCACAGAGAGCTACTCCGAGTCCTGCCAATCTTGCTAGTTAACCAGGTGCAAATTGGAAAGGGAAGTTTGTAATGTATAAGCAAAAGGAAGTACTTTGTGAGCAGTTTTTTTTTCTTTGGCCTGATCTGACCTCTATTACTCCTGCTTCACGAGATTTAGGCTGTATCTTATTTGTCAGACATTCTGGTTCCACACCCTGCCTTTTGACTCTGCGACGGCCTGATTACACTGCTGGAAGTCGGACAGCTATCACGATAAACCACAGCCGCTTCAGAAATGCAGGAGGTATTAGAAAGGTTGCATGCTATTTCCAATTATTATCTTGACTGTATGTGATGCGGGTATTGCTATAGGTTCCCTTCATGGGACATCCATTGTCCTGTTTCAGCCACTACAAACTCGGTGTAAAAAAAGTACCTTTTTGAAAACACTTGTGCACAGAGAGCACACCCATCGTAGCTGCAGGTAGAGCACGCACGCCACATGAGCCCGTACCCGAGCCAGGCTGCCATACTGTGCCCCATTCAATGCCCACTCGCCCAGGTGCATGATGGGAGGTGGCGTACTGTGTTCCGCTGAGCTTTAAAAATAAAGACACGGAAGGGGGGCATAAATAAATGCTGTGTTGTCAAAGAACTGAGGAATCTGTGAGGATTTAAGGCACAGACATAAAAAAACAGTGTAGACTGCATGAAAATAAAATGATAAGAGAATACAATCTTAAATTACTAGTGCAGACGTGTAACTGTCAGGTTCACTGGGTCATAAAACCTCATTTGACTGTCAAAGAGGAAAAGAAAATGACTCACCCAGCCTGCCCCAGTGCAGTAACAGTCACACAACTGACGAGTACAGAGCGGCAATAAACACAACTGTTCCTGAAAACACAAGAAAATACCGTTAGAGCTGGGGAAATTAATCAATGTGAATATCCATTTTTGAAAATGTGAGAATTACTAATTTATGGGCCAAAAAATTATATTTGGCAAGAAGACTGTGAAATGACAGGATAAATGCAGCTAGAAGCTCCAGTGACAAACTTCCAATGAAAAGTCATTTTTGGCAAGCGCCAAGCATTTACCTCTGCAATACACAAGGTAGAGAGTAGCTAACCTAATTTGACAGGTTTGCAACAGGATATACATATAAGATTGATTTGACTGTTTTTCTTTTGCATTATAATTGTAATCTAATTCACCCTGGAAACATACAGAGCAAAAAGACACAATCCAGTCATCAAACTGTGGCTGGCTTTTAACCAGTCAAAAAGTAGTAATGAATCAGCATAGACTTAAGGTTGATGATGCTCACCGGGAGACCTTGCGCTGGAAGGTCTGGAGGAGCACAGTAGCCCCAGGTATGAGCCCTGGGGTGTACGGTCTCTGGGAGAGGTCAATGTATACCTGCATACTCTGGCCAGGAGACATGAGATCCTGCACTGTCAGCCTAATATTCAGATTCTGCTCCACATCCACACCTGTTCACACACAAAGAGGAGTGACTCCGCATTCAAACCCCGCCCAGAAAACATCAAAACAGAAGGCCAGACCATTTCAGAGACACAAGTGCAACCCATTGTGAATAACACAAACACAGAGACAAGAAACATTTAACAGTGTTTTAAAGTGAGATATAGGCGACTCAAAGTATTTACAGAAATGATTATGGAATTAACTTATATTTTGAAGACACTGGCATATTTATTTGCACTCAATGTTCTTTGCCTGTTCTGGTTCACGAGGTTTTGATTATACTGTGACAGTAATGAGGTTCCCATGATTTAAGAAGGGAATTAGGGCTTTGAATATCTCAGAATATCTTACCCTTTTCCTTGAGCTCTGATTGAACAGTGGGGGCCTTCCCTTTCTCCTCGAGCAGTGGTATTCTTTTAGAAATCACTCCTTCAAAGGTTACCAAAGCAGAGGCAGTTCTGGGGTGAATGAAACATGGCGTAAGGTATCCCATACATCACTGATTTCTAGCATTATTGATCGGGTCTAATCTAGAGATAGCATCTCATAGCTTTAACCTACAGTAGCTATTTATTGTATTGACCGATTACTGTTGTGATAATTTGGACGAAACTAAAGACAATCATTTTAAAAATGAGAAAACTATTCGATTAAGCGAGAGAGGCCAATACGGAAAATGACTACGGTAATAACAGTCCTAGATAAGAGTGAACTTGTCCTGAAAAATATTTTATTATATTCACAGTTAGTCCTGGAACGGAATATATGGGTCATATACAAAGATATGATAATAAGAAAAAACTGTCTAAGAAGAAACCAACACTTAATTTCAGTGTCTTTACCTGAAAAAAAAAAACACAGATAAAATGAAAGAAAATCATCATTTTAATTAATTAATTAATTAATCCAGCCGCATAAGTAAAAGGAGTGTGCGAGGCTTCTAAAAGCTAAGAAGGGCTGTTGGGCGTTACCCTCAAGCATGATTTTGACTTACAGATCCATCATTATTCAATCAAATGTGAAGACACTGCCAGGTGCTTGGGTCAAAAACCATATAGAAACCCCCTACCGCTGATGGTGTCCACAAATGGTGCACTGCATTTACCTGCGGCAGAGAACTTCAGACACGGACATCACTTTCTGCTCCACACGACTGTTTCCCTGCAGAAACACACAGCACCCTCAAACAGTGTGTTGTTTGTCAGTCATGCTGTACCACCGTTTCTCTGGAGGCAATTGGGTTTGAAAACCGTTTCATAACTGCTGGCCTGATTCGGCATTTCTGCAATTTGTTTGCCTGTCATTCAAACCAGGTTTTTACATTACAAACACTGAGGTCTGTGCATTTGCGGCCTTTGTTTCACACGCACGCACGCACGCACGCACGCACGCACGCACGCAGATCACATTAGATCACATTTCCAATAAAGTCAGTTGCTGCAGAAATCGTGATACATTTTTACACCTGCATTAAATTAGTGCCCCATCTGGGCCTAAACCCCATGAATCTGTTAAGGCCATACGAGTCCATTAACCGCCATTCTACCAGTCTGTCGTACCCTTGAGCAAGGTGCAATTTCTTCACTGAAATACCAGATATAAATCACAGAATAAAAATATGTAGATTTTCGATATGTAATCGATATGGTGTCAATGGCCAATGCCATCTACTCGGATGTGAAATAGGAATTGTGATAAAATGCAGTGATACGCCGCTGACCTGTGGGAGAGGCAGGGTGTAGAGGTGCCAGCGGGGCTGAACCACAACGGTGGGGACGCCGTGGAGCCGGGCACCGCTCTGCACTGGCACACTACAGCCAATGAGAACTCCAGGGTCCTGACAGAGGAGAGGAAAGAGAGGTCATTACAACACAGAGGCATACGTCTTCACTATCAGGCATCAGACCTGAAACAAGTACGTGTTAACAGCCCTCAAACGAGACCGCGGCAAGCCTCTCGTCGTGACCCACATACGCTATAACGCTCAGGTGCGCCGTTAAGCACACGCACACATCTACACCAAATTCCTTTGTAGCGGTTTACTTGTTTTCCCACATTTCTGTGGAAAAGCAGAGAGCAGATTCCCAGCGGAGAGAAAGAAGTGAAGAGTGGTGAAGAGATGCATCTTTCGCTTGGTGCGGCTGACTATTGCCTGGAGCATGCAATGCAAAACATCATCCTGATCATGGCTGCTCTGACGTAATAACAAACGAGGCAGTCAGCTCAACGAAACCTTACAGTCATCACTGTAGCTAAGGCAGCCAGCTTAATCAACAGTGTCGCTTCATTTTTGTTGATCTTATATCAAACAGCAGCTTTACATAATTTAATGAACACATTTGACTTTTTTATGTTATTTTTTTATTTTTTTATTTATAAATTTTTTACACGGCTGGCTGCTTGTCTAATTGGCCGTTGCAGAAGAACGCATGACACCTCACTAACAAGCAGAGTCATTTCAGGACTCAGGAGATGGGTTCAAATAAATGTTTTAATTTGCCTATGTACAACCAGAATCATCACTGAACACTAATGCTTATGTAAGGGCGGCGCCTCAAAGCAGCCATTTTGTATTGAACTACAATACAGAAAATCATGAGGGACACGGCGTATCTAAAGGCTGTTAGCTGGGGTGGTGCTTTTCTTTACATGGGGCACTGACCTCAGTGTGGGGGGCCACTATCCTGTAGACACTGCCAAGCTGCAGAAAGGGGTACCAGCGCACGCAGTCGCCCACAAACTGGAGCTCCACCTGAACCAGAGATACAGTGTGTGTGGCATATTTGAGATGTTACAGATTTTTTCATTTTACATTTGATCTTCCATAAAATATTTATAAAAAAGGTACAAAGGTAAATTTAAAAAGTTTAAATAAGCCTGGATGCCCTTGAAAAGTGTGCCACCTGCTGGCCAACTAAGGCTACAGCTTACCCTATCATTTGGGGCTCCCCCTTTTGTAGTTTCTCTCTGTTCCAGCGGACAGTTTTTGGGGTCCTGCCTCCAGCTCTGCACCTCACCAAGTAACACGGCAGATACCCCGAAACACAGAGAAAGTCCGGGGTCTCCTTCTGAAACCTGGACGTTCCGAAAGGCCAGCCCTTCTTTGGACTCCGCACGGAAGACGACGGACACACAGGGAACAGGCGCCGTGACCTTCAGCCGGCCAGAGGTGAGTGAAGAGGCGGGGTCAATCTGGGGTGGCCTGTGTGCTTCACTCTCCCCACTTCCTGTATTTTCTTGTTTATCCTCTTCAGTTTGGGTTTTTGACTTTAGGTCGTTTTCCTCGTCATATTTTCTCGCTCTCTTGGAATGTGTTGCCTTCCTCTCCTCTCCTTGCCTGGTTCTCTTGGCGCCCTGATCCAGGCTGGGTTTGGAGCCGTTTCCTGTTTGTGCAGAGGGGGCTGGCCCCTCTGTGGCCCGTTTGTGGTCCCTCTCTGCGCTCTGCCCTGGCCTCTCTCCGTCTCCTCCCTCTCTTTCCTCTCTGACGTGACCGGACCGCTCACTTCCCCGGGACCCTTCCCTAGACCCAACAGGCCCGTCTGCGTTCGGACTGGGAGCGGCCTCACCCCCCTGCTTCTCCCCCTCTCCGCTCTTCTCTCGCTCCAAGACGCTGCGGAACTTTGCCATGGCGGCGGATGGGCTGAGAATGGTGACGTCATCCAGACACAGCTGAATATACAGCCTGAGAGGGAGACAGAGGACACACCCATTCAGGAAGTTTGGTAAACTGGATGTACTACATTGCGATATTTAACATAGATTTCAACATGATGTATGTGCGAGAGAATGAGTATGTTTGCTCTCCAGGAGCTGACTTTGTAACATTAAAAATACGCTGAACAGCTGCACGGACTGAGCTGTGTTGTTCTTGATGTATCTGAGGCTAGGCAATATTTCAGGAGTGTGTGAAATGCATGTGTGAGTGTGTGCATGTGGTACCTGGAGTGTCTGTGTGTGACGTAGCGCTCCTGGTCCAGGTGTGTCCAGGCAGGGAAGTCGGTCTTCAGAAATCGCTCCATTACCAGAGTGTAGCGTTGAATACACACTAAACAATCTGCGAAAAACAATATTCCAAACATTACACAGTATAAAACAGCAAGAGATGTGTGTATGAGCGGGTGTGTGTGTGTTAATGTGCATGCATGTGCAATGTATGTGTATGTGAGCATGCATGTGTGTGTTTGTGAATGTGCAAGATGTATTTATTTTCAGCAAGCAAGTATTTCAGGATCTATGTTACCTAACCAGGCGGTGTCGTAAGCAGCACAGTAGGAGTGGCCGTCTCTCTTTTCCACGATTACACAATCCATCACCCCTGTCTGGTCCTCCAACCGAATACATGGCCCTCGCCCACTCACCTGCAACACACCCACCAGCACCTAGAGACACAGACAAACAGACAGAAGAGAGAGAGAGAGATGGATCCTAGTCATCCTATTACCAAAAAAAACCTAAAGAAATTACTAGTATTAGCAGATGTATAGCTGAGGTACTCATCTATGTATAGATGTGCAGAGCAGTACCATTTATTTACAGAACAATGTTTATTACATAATATACGCTGTAATTCATGTAGTCTGTCTCATTTTAAAACATAACTCACCTTCAGAACTACAGTAGTCATATTTGAAGCCCTTATGAGTTATATTTCCTCATTGCGTATCTAGCAAGGTACAGGCTGTGTAGCCTACAAACAAAACCATAATATGAATGACTTTTACTGAAATCCATTTTTGCTTTTGGACCATGTACAGATGTTCTTACAAACTACCCCTGAAAAGCACTCTGGACAATCAAAATGTAAAATGTCCACGCACAAATGTCCCAATGGAAAAGTTGTGAAAGAGTCACGTAACTAGTCTTGGAGCTCTGCACCTTTGGTGAGGAGCATTATTAACACCCTTTTATACAAGATTGGCATGATTTGACCACATGTTCTGGAAGTCCACTGCGTGCCATAAGTTACGTTCTTGTAATTCAAAGCAACTCCAATATACTGAACACAATGCAAAACGCAACCTGAACCACAAGAATGAACACTGGCTTAATAAGAATAAAAATATGATGCACCTGTGATATTGATATTGCCTGGCCTCATATCCACACTCCCTGTAAGCTGTCACTCTGCTCTCCTCACAATGCTAACTGACGACTGTTGGTGGAGTAGTCTACAAAACCCATGAAGCTCAATGAGAAAACCCTCCATTACTACAATATAGACAGCAGAGGCCGGGGCCAAGGAGAACTTGGAGGTCAATCTAAAAAGAATTTCAGACATTTCCAAATGCGCTTGGTAAGAATGCATATCCGTGTAAACAACTGAGAGCAGCTGATATCATTTTCTATCTAAACAAACTGAGCTGAGCTTATGTGAAACTAAGCCAGTGTGAAAAGGCCCCAAGTCTAAACCAGGGGTTTCCAAGCTCATCTGAAGAGGACCAGTGTGGGTGCAGGTTTGTGTTGTAGCCCGGGCTACAAACAATTAACTAATCGCAGTCTTCAATCAAAACATTGAGAAGTAGAATCAGGTGTTTTAGCGCTGGGCTAAAACAAAAACCTGAACCCACCACGGCCGTTTTGGGATAAGATTGGACACCCCTGATCTAGACTGTATTCATACCGCTACACAAATGCTCCAACCTTGGGTTTGGGCCGAGACCCAGCAGACAGGACGTGGACAGACCAGGCGAGCGGCGGGTTCAGTTCAGCGCGGGTCAGATAGGGGGCTGAGGGGGGCAGTAAGGACGGCAGGGACAGGGACTCCCAGCACTCCGCCTCCATCCAGGACCGCAGATCTCGCACCGAGAGCAGCTCGCATGAAGGACTGTCCACCGAGTACTGAAAGAGAGGAGAGACAAGAGACAAACTATAACCTTTAAGTGCAGAGTATGAAATTAACTTTTTCACACTGAGTGGCTTGTGGATTCTAAAAATCACCAGCCATTTTCAACATTTTACCAGCCACGTTACCTTTTACAATATAACACAACCTGGTTGGTTACCAGCCAAAGTGGTTGCCAGAGTAAAACTTTTAACCAGCCACAATCAAACTTTTACCAAAATTTGGCTGGTGGCTGGTGTTAATTTCACACCTTGCCTAAGGGTCACTGTACAACGTCACTGCACAAGCTGCTTTGGAGTTACTTGAAGTGTATGTTATTGCTTTTGACCACAAACCCCTGAATGCCCTATACTGGCCATTGCAAAGCCAGTAGGTCATCATAAACTTACAAAATTTCTAAGCTTTCCTTCATCTTACACCACAACTCACTGGGCAAATTGAAAACATGAACTAAAACTGAAATAATATTTTTAAAAACCCAGAAAGTAAACTATCCCTTGAAGGCCTTAAAGAAACAAGATGAGACAAGCTGCAGTTACTCTTACCTCTGTTAGGGGGCAGCAGTGAGGTTCCTCCAGCATCTCTTTGTAGATTTCCCTTGGCCTCCCGCCTTCCTGCCCCGACGGCACTACGCAGCTCAACAGCCTTCCTGCCACTGCCTTTAAACGGCCCTCTCGCACCCAGCGGGAGCACAGCCTGGGGCAGATCAAGGACATAATATCACTGGAGGAGAGCGCACGCTTGTCCCATCTCTCCTGGAGCTGCCTTTATGTGACCGGTGATGGGTTCTGAGCTTTGTCCTAATAGAGTAATTATACGTGTGTGTGTGTGTGTGTGTGTGTGTGTGTGTGTGTGTGTCTGTGTGTGGACATCTAGGTGGCATAAGTTATGGGGCATGACTAATGGTGTGGGTTGTTGACGAACAAAAGCATGTCATTTGGGAACCTTTGGGAGATATGCTCTCACAGATAATGTAAACATTTGCGTCAAACTCAAGGTCTCCGAGGGTATACAAGCTTGGCTAGATGACCAGTGCGTTGAAGGTTGCCGGACCGCAATTTCTGCTGTGTCTTGGTGATCTTCCCGCTGGCCAGTGCGATTTTCAATAAACTTTTACTTTCTCCAGTAAAGTGCTTGTTGTATTGAGTGAGTTCCTGTACTGTCCTGACTTGGATCATTTGGAAAGAAGCTGATTCCTAACACCGGCTTCTCCAAAGTGGGAGAAAACACAAAAATAGGGTGGAAAAAAAGAGACACACAAACACATGCTGAGCTTACCTCTCTCTCAATGCACTCAGGCAATGACAGAGCCACAGGTACTGGGAAAGGCCCAGGTTCCTCTCCAGCAGGAGGCAGAGTGCGGCGGAGTCCCTGGGGTGGCAGGAAGTCACCTCTGTTTCCAGTCGGCTGAATGCTATGACCCGTATGCTGGAGCGCAGGCACGCGCACAGAATTGTGGGAGGCGTGTACGGGGACGGCCGGTACAGGAAATGGACATCATGGAGCTTGGAAAAGGGAAGGCGTGTAATTGGGATACAGGAACATTTAACCACAGGTGGCAGAGGAGGTCATATGGGGAGAGATTTTTACTCTGGGATTTTAATTACTCTCTTCATTGGGTTAGCAATACACATGCCATATTACCTTGTGGGCTTACACAGTTATAATTAAATACATGTCAGTACCTTAATCGTAGTGCCACAACAATCAAACCTAAAATTAACATAAACTACTGGGCCAGTGTGTAAGGGCTATGGAAAGAGGCCAAATGCATTGATATTTCCTATGAAGTTGAACTCCGCTCACCTCAATTTCTGCTCCTGGCCTCAAGCTATGACCCTCTCTCAGCAGAGGCTGATAGGCGAGGCACAGCCCCACCTTCCCGTCAATCTCATACAGCCCCGCCTCCGCGTTCAGCACCTTCGACACCACCCCCTAGAGGGAAGGTGAGCTTCCATTATTATTGGTCACTGATTCACTAACACACCATATATATGTAAATAAATCCATGGCTCTCACCTTATAGGTGATAATTTTGGAAATTTTGGTCTTGGCTACAGGGAAGGTCTGTGGCAAAGTTGTCATAGTCTGCATATCTGCATGTGTGTCCATTTTTGTCTGTGTGTCTGTCTCAGTCTGTGTGTCCGTCTCTGCCTGTGTCTGTAACTCTGTCTGTGTGTCTGTATCAGTCTGTGTGTCCGTCTCCGTCTTCTTTCGCCACTGTGTCTCTGACTCCGTTTTGCCGTGATCCCCAGGGGACCCAAGCACCTCCTCAAAGGTCAGCAGAGAGGCCGGAGGCTCTTTAAGGATCTGCACGTGCGACTCGGGGGTGGCACACAGCACCTTGTGACCCAGCCACTCCCTGAGTCTGCACACACGCAGGGCCGACACGCCCACAAGCGCGGCCACGTGAACACACTGCCGCCAATACAGACAGCCCGGGTCCTGCAGAGAGGAAGAGGGAAATGACTATTTCAATGTATTTATATCGCACGTTTTACAGAGAACTGTCACAAAGACACTCATTTTAATTGTCTTATCCATTATTGTTTTATTCAGTTACTTCTGTTTCTGCTGCAAATCTTATTGTCTTATCTTTTTATTTATTTATTTATTTATTTTTAGATTCTTTATTCTTTTATTGCCTTATCTTTTTAGTTATTTTATGAATTTTAATGATTTCCTCGTTTAATCTTGTTATTGTATATGTAAAGCACATTGAATTGCACATGTGTATGAAATGCGCTCTATAAATAAAGCTGCCTTGCCTTGCCTGTTACGGAGAAACAGAAGGAAAATTGGACAAAAACCAGGCCTGAACCCCCTAAAAACTCCCGATGGAAAATCTCGGGAGGAACCTGGCGAGAGAGGGGGACCCCCGTCCACTGCAGGCCGGCCCGCTTTGAAGTAAAGATGGAACGGATGGTAACATAATGAGGGATCTATCACAGCAAACAATCAAACCAGTTGAGCAGGTTACAGTCTGAGATAAACTAGCTGGTAAGTAAAAAGTCCAATGAAGACATGTATAATATGCAGAGAAAGGTAATGAGAAAAGAGGAGAAATACACACAAGAAAGTGTGAATTAAGCCATTGTTTGATTGGATTACTTTCAATTATTGTTTGATTAGACAATCCCAAATGTAGACATCTGTGTGGTGTGTCAGACCCGAGTCCCCTGATTTTGTAAGTCTACTCATAAGGCATGCCAAGTTCATTCACAGTACAACTGCTTGTGATTTTCTTTTACATAATTTTTTTTAGGTGGATTAACTTAACAGTCATGTCACTCTCAACATAGCTCTTGTTGTTTGTAATAAAACTGGGTATAACTTCAAAATGAAGTACAGCTAAAGAGAGATGCTCCTAGACCATGAGCTTCAAAAAACCATGCAATTTGATTCGGCACCAAATTTAAAAATTTTAAAAAAAACTCTGCTGCAGTAAAATTGGGTCATTTCGGCACCAATGTTCCATAGTTGTCCACTCATAAAGTGTGTTAAGGTCACTCATTACTTCAAAAAACTAATATGTGGTGTCAACCATACACTAACTCAGGAGCAGACCTGATAATTCTTGATCTATTATGATTTTTTTTATTTATTTTTTAAAACAGCGCCTTCCATTCCCATAATCCCTCCTCTTCCAGCTTTCTAAAAACGAAACTCAAAAACACGGAGACACACTCACCATGACCAGCACAGGTACACTGCTGTCCTCCTCTTTCAGACAGAAACAGAAGAATGACTTCACCCCGATTTCCAGCAGGGGGCCCACTGAGCAAACTCTCCCAAACACATGCAGGCGAACGCCTCTTTGCCTTTCCCTGATAATGAACCACAAGCAGCGAGGAGCACGTCTCGAAATATTTAGCAATAAATCCATAAGTGTTAAATATTAAGTTGCGTTTCCGTCCCCAGTACATAATAACTACTAAGGAGGAGCCAACAAGCTATTCCTTCTCTATGAAATGTTTGTTAAAAGATTTATGCTCAACACAAATTTTCCAACATACTTTTCCCAAGGAAGTTTATTTGTTTTATCTAATCAGTCAACTACTTAGCCATTACAATTTCCATGATGGAAAGGTCCGCTTTATTTATATATGTTTATATTTTGTGGCATGATGGTAATAAAATCACTGTCATTGTTCGAAACGTATGGTGAATAAGAAGAATGAGTCCAATCACCAGTACAATTAATTTATTAGCAAGAAAAGCTTCTCATCCCTCTTACTGAGTCTATTGCTCTGTTTGGCTCGTCACATTTTGTACATAATTTATTTTCACTAGCCATGAAGACGATTATGCTGCACACAAATAGAACATGCGCTGAACATGCTATACAGTGTGTACCATAAAGTGACACTCCTGAGGTACACCTCCTTGTATTACAGTTTCCTTTGCATTTTACATAAAATTATATATCATCAACAAAAATTATCTTTGGTATTTCTTTGTCTTATAAAAAGGAAAATTAACTGTAAGACAAAGACTAAGTTCGATGAGGCCTCACTCACCTCAGTCGCATTACTTTGGCTGCTTCCTTGGTCCCCATTAGTTTAGAGAGAGACCCCCCAGGGTCAAAGGCTCTGGGACTTGGGAACAGAGGTAGGGGTGAAGCACTGATTTCAAGGTAGCCCTTTGGTTCCTGGCCCTGACCTGAAGCATGTTGGGGAATGTAGTTCCAGCTGGGAAATAGCATCAGTTGTCCAAGCCACTCAGGTGAGGGGTTAAGAATCTACACAGAAAGAGAGAAACAAACTCAATCATGTTTTCAGCCTACTTCTGTGGATGTTCTCTCTGGTGCAGTGGGGGATTTCACAAATGGTAATGTCCCTTTGCAGGAGCTTAATGGTACAGCCCCATTTCCTTGAAACCCTACTCAAACCTACTGCACTAATCAGATATCTTCAACCTAACTAAATGTGGTTGTCACAAGAAAGTATGCACCAGAGCAGCGAATGAGGCATGAATATAGAAAAATGGGGGACATTAAAAGTAGTGAAATGTGGATTTATATACCTGGGAATTTAATTGGAAAAGTGCATAAAGTCAGTTCTTGAATGATTTTATAAGGTGTATTACCTCACAGGTTACACTTCCACTTCCATCCATCACTTTCCAAGTTCCATCACATGTTACACCTGGCTCTGAAGTGCCATCAGTCAGAAAACCAATCAGGAGCAGGTAGGCTGGTGACAAAGCTTTGTAATTGGACAACACTCCCTCTGACTCTTTAGTCCACTCAGTGGTGGTCCAGGTGAGATGGCTGCAACAGAACGTGTGCTGCCTGGTGACCAGTTCCAACACGGAGACTAACCTTCAGTAAAGTAGAAAAAAAGGACATGATTATGATGGTGCAGAGCAGACAGTGCAATAGCTCATGCACAGATACTCTGAACTCTGTTCTGCACTGCACATCTGCGAAATCATTTGCACGGTCTTACTGACGTCTCTCAAAAAATGTAATACGTAATAAATGACATATTCATGCCTTTACCCTTGGCTAGATTAAAAACGTCTCTTATTCGCCCTAAACTCGATATCTCGTCTGCTGTACCTGTAGCCGAGTGGTAGCATGGCGTGCTTGGTGCCCACTGCACGTTGTACTCTTCTAACCACAGCCAACGCCAACTGTGCTGCAGAATAACCAGCCTTGTGGCTGGTCACGGTGCACAAAGTGTCTTCTACATATTGGTAGAGCTCTCGCAGCCACCGCAGCTCCTGAAGTGGGGAGACAGAATAACAACCATAAATTATATTGTTTATATCGTTTTATTTAGTAACGTTACAACTTGTCAATCCTAGAGTCACTTTAAAGTATGTAGAGTATTTTTTTAATTTTCATACAAACTATTTTGTTCAATGCTTACAATAGTCGGGTACATAGCTTGCTAGCTAACTATCATCAAACAATGTTGCATGAGCAGCAACAACATTGATAAAAGTAGCGCGTAGTCTACTTTGAACTGCCATTTAGTCAGCTAACGTTAGCTATCTTCATCTGCCTGCTACATATCCTTGCTAGCAACTTCCTACCGTCTTACTGGCCTCTTCAAATTCGCTAAGAAACGAATCCATTTTCTTTATGAGGCTTGTAAAACCAAATACATATTTTCAATTGGGCTACTTCACATGACAACCAACTTCTGTGTTATTATCTTGTACTTCTTCTGTTCAATTTTAAAGATATGTTGTCCCAAAAAGAGCGCGTCACTGCCACCTACGGTATCGGAGGGTGAACTACGACGTTACAGCAAAGAGCTGGCTACAGTACTAAATCTACGAAGATCCAATTTCTCTGGTTTGAAGCTATTTTTATACAGTCTGTGGTTTGAAGTAGGCTAGACTAGCTACGCGTGTCATTCCAAAATATTGTTTAAAAACACTGCATTGAATAATGTATTTAATGTGGGACTAATCAGCTATTGAAGTTAAATGTCTTGGTCCTCTATGCCATTTAATGTATGACATGCTATCCATTGACATTTATCTTAAATATGATCTGTACTTCATCAGGGAATGTTTTTTTACGTGATGTGAAAATTAACTTGGAACATGTGTTAGCACGCTATTGTATTTGTTCTGGTTTTGACAAAAATGGCTATAGAATCATTGTGGATTAAGAAAAACACACAACTTCAACATGTTCATATAATAAAGCAATATATATCGTTATAACAGACACTGGAAAAAGCTAACTTCATCACTCAGGGATGGGAGGGCTTCAGTAAACCAGAATTTCGGCATCTCATCGCTCAGACATCCTGTTGGTCAATCGGGCACCTGCTAGTCCTCAATTGGACATTTCAAACTGACAAGAACATGTGGAGAAAAAAACATTTTAAATGGGGGTTTCCACTATTTTTAAAAACATTGACGCAACATCTTCAAAATTATTTGAGGGATATACGTGCAAATTTCACAAAGTGTTAATTGGTATCATTTAAAAAAATATTAAAAGGTTGCGCAAGGTGGCTTTTCACAAAAATGCTCAGGCTATTAATCAAAAACATAATAAGGTATAACTTGAAATTCACATTGCCACATAAAGACTGTAACCTTTAAAGCACCAGCCCAATCGATGCACATAGTGGTTGCAAATGATAGAGTTACAAATATTAGTAAATATTCAAGAATTCACTTGAAACAATTGTTATTTTACAGAGAATTCAAGCGTGCTGCGCTGACAAATGGGTCAATAAGACAATTTGTGCTGACTCGCCGCCACTTTAATTTGTCATTATTTTCGCATGCGGTGGTAAATTCCTTAGCATTCCAATGAATGACATCAACTACAAGGGGACCAAGCGCTCGTAGTAACAATTATGGCAGTTAATATACAGTCAGTCTATAGTTCCCCAATGTGGAAAATATGGGGCACTGTAGACTGACTCTATAGTACTGCCATCAATTGTGACTACGAGAGTTTGGTCCCCTTTGTTGCTGTTTTCAGATAGCCTAGCCTACAGTTTTCTTTTTTCTTTTTTTTATCACTTCAATAACGTGTTTTATGGAGTATTATATTATTTATTAAAAAATTGAATGTAGCTAACAGAGATACGATGATTTATTTTTTTTAAAGCTTATACAATTTACGTGTGAGCTGAGCAGTTTTCCAACTCTCATTGCAATCGTCCCCTCTGCGCTTTGTTCCTATTGTTCAGTCTACAGACGCGCCTGAGGAGTCGCTATTAGAAGGTATTCTCTCAAATGCACAAAGTGGTCGGTGATGGGGCCTGAGAGGGCAGATGTCACTAATTGCGTTCCTTCAGTGGCGCAGGGAAGCGCGATGCGTCTTCTATTGCGGATCATTTACTGGGCGGGGCAGTTCTGAGCCATCTGAATAAAGTTAGAGTCAGACTGGCTTTTATTCTCCGGCCCCATAATGCAGGTGTTAACACCCACGCTTCAACGATAGGCTAGGCAATGAAAATTACTGTACCAAAGTCCCTTTTATGTCTTGTATAGGCCTAGTTAGGGTAGGCCTAGGCTACTGCGTAGGATCTTTATTACTTTGATTTTCATGAACATTAATTTTAAGCCATGATAATATTTTCTCTTGAGCAGGTATAGATTAGTACCTTGGACGTTGGAACTGCAGTAATGCCAATCATTCAGGAAAACTGGCACTGTTGTATAAACTGACTTGAATTTGGTAGCTACACAGTGTGTGTGTAGGCCTAAACATAAACAACGATATTATTTGAACCGAACATTAATGGGGTAGCCTATAGCATACATTGTAATACCAAAACTTTGAATGTCACATCAGGAAATGAGAAAATACTACTAATAGCTGATCATCAATCCACAATCCAATAAAATAGCCTATTGCAAAAAGTTTGTATCCTTTTTGAAAAACAGTTTTGGGTACCCTAATTCTATTGGACCCATACGTCCAGTGACAATTTAAGCTCATCCTGCTTTAATTTAGACCAGTAGCCTACACTATTTCCCCTTATATGAAATAAATAGAAATTCTCAAATATTAAAAAGAACATTTTCATACATGAAAGCAAATAACAACGGCTTGTTATACATTGCTAGTAGCGTATGTAGATCTATTTTAAAAAGAAAAAAATTAAGAATAGGCCTATTCTCAATCATGCAACCATTATAGCTAATTGCACAAAAACACACAAAAAAAACTAAAAACATATAGCCTACATACTTTTTGTTTTCTTTCTACGCGGATCAATGCCGATAGGCTAGCCTACAAAGCGCAATATACACCATTCTCTCTTTTTTGTTAACCGGAACCATCAGTACTCCATAATTCCAGCTAATCTCCGCAGGGTGGCAGTGATCCGATCATCCCCGTGTTATCTTCGCATATCCCATTCAATATGAGGGGATTATGGCGTAGGGGAACACCGTAACGAGACCCTGATGTTAAGAGACTTCACGCGAAACTCTCATATATAAAATCATAAGGCTGATAAAGATTTTTAGATAGTATATGTGCTGAATATGGAGCGGCAGTGTAGTATAATGGTTAAGGAACTGGACTTGTAACCGAAAGGTTGCAGGTTCGATTCCCAGGTAGGACACTGCCGTTGTACCCTTGAGCAAGGTACTTAACCTGAATTGCTTCAGTATATCCAGCTGTATGAATGGATACATGTAATAAGAAGTTGTGTAAGTCGCTTTGGATAAGAGCGTCTGCTAAATGCCTATAATGTAATGTAATGTAATGAATATGGTTAGTATGGTGTCAAACTAGTCAAACTATAGATTGATGGTTGGAACAGACAGACGTCTTTATTGTCTCTATTCAAATTTGCTGCGCTGATTATCTCATGGGGATGTTCATAGAATGTTCATTTATGAGTTGTATATATGCCTAGTCTTTACATCCAGCGCATGAGGCAATTTTCACGAAATCGCGGAGAGTCCATACTGCGCTAACGGCCACCTCGTGTGATTAACTATATGAGCATTTTTTGTTTGCCATGTTGTTTTCTAACACATGGTTAAAGCTTGGATACAATCCTTTTTTGTCTACGCCTACTGCTGTTTTTCTTTACCTACAACTCCAAATTAGCATAATGGCTCGCGTATGCTCTACCCTCTCTATGAAGTAGCACATATGATGAAGTATTAAGCGGTGATAGGAACTTTGGCGTCAGGCGGTTGATAGTGAAATGTGTTGTGGTAGGCTACCACCGCTACGGTTAATTTCGTGAATCTAAATGTTAGTCAGTGAGGGCATGTTTATCAAAGCGTGACGTTTCCCCCTCAACAGACTAGCAACACCTCACCCCTATCTCAGTCCGTATTTCGGTGATTACAGATCGCTTAGAAAATGAATGGAGGCCCTCTTGTGAGAATCGCTTGAGTCCCCAGCGGGGTGTCCTGACGGGGAATTAGGCCTACACTCAGGAAAGACTAAATACTGCAAAGTGGCCGATAGCCTTTAAAGTGTGGTCGTTGCCTCTCGCTCTCCTTCAATTCTGGGATGTTTTTACAATACTCATCCAACAAAAAACATTTCCTCCAGACCACGTTTTGTTACTCACGACCGATAATTGGCTACAATGTATTCAGGGAACCACATTATTAGTTTGTGGGGCCAAAATCTCTACACAGGAGCACCCTTTGTAACCAAACCAGCAATTGTAGGTTACATGTCAGATATATATATATATATATATATATATATATAGACGACGTATTCCATTTGGTAGTCCTTTCCTTATAAATATTCTGTGATTGGGTTATGGTGTTTATTATACCACCCAAACAACACTTTTCTGTTGATAAGATAATTAGGCTATATGCCTTGGTGTAACAAACTACGTGTAATAACTTTGTTGTTCGGTATAGATTCACACATTAATAGACATTCAGTAGGCTGATATGCATTCCGTTGCACTCTTCAGTTAGCTGAGGGACATTGAATTGCATTTAAATTACTGTGCGTAAAAGATGTGGAACTGTGTAGCCTGCTTCCCATTTGCTTCTTTCGCCAATGGAGAAAGTCAACGTCACGGTGGGCGGATACCCTTATTATAATACACGAAGAAAATACTGTATCCAATACAGATGGGAGGAAATGGGGCGTGGTCTCAAGGTACAAGAAGTGTAGTTCACTTACCGGTCGTAACTACTTTTAAATAGACATCGGAAGTCGTAGAAGTCGCTGTCGGACTGCTGCCATAGTGCAATTTCGTCATGAAAACAATAACTGCAGAGCTCCCAGACCAAAAAGATGTAAGAAGGGTAAGATTACATTTTTATTGATTTGTTCATTCAATTAGGCTACTATTATCATTTTGCTAACTCGTTTTTATTTTATTAAACTCGTATTTATCTAGCCTACTAGCTTAAGTTTGATGTGTGTGTGTGTGTGTGTGTGTGTGTGTGTGTGTGTGTGTGTGTGTGTGTGTGTGTGTGTGTGTGTTCAACATTCTACCCCTTTGTTTACACCATGCTCTTTAGTATTTAATATCCTACTGTAAAAAGTAAACTATAAGTTTATTAGGTGTGACTGCATTGTATTGGCTTTTGTATTTCCAACCAAGAAATAGGCTATTGTGGATGAGGCTACTCAAAAGAACACGAAAGGCATGAAACATTTACCAGCAAATTTTAAACAGCAAAATGTATTTCTCACTGGTTGAATCTGTAGATGATTCTCCAGCAATGGCTTTGCAGCAGGCAGGTCAAAGTTTAACTGGTGCTTTTCTGTGCTTACCCTTGCAGATCCCTAAACCCCTGATGGAGAAGCGGAGAAGAGACCGCATCAATAACAGCCTGGAGACACTGCGTCTCTTACTGTTAGAGAATACACACAACGAGGTTGGTTCGTACTAAAATACCACCATTACTACATACCATAGACACAATATATGTCATTCATATGTAGATTATCAGTTATTGTCACTTTTCACTTTTCATAAATATTTTTCATAAATTCACCAAATTCTGTTTGCTTCATCCCTTCATTCCTGCAGAAACTACGGAACCCCAAAGTGGAGAAGGCTGAAATTTTGGAGAGTGTGGTTCACTTCCTGAAAGCAGAGCCGGAGGGAGGACGCGAGCCCTGGCCAGTGATTGGAGAAAGGAGAGATAAACCTGGAGAAGAGGACGGGGAGGTGAAGTCACCCAGCGAGCACCAGCACAGCTACCACAAGGGCATGAGGACATGTCTGCTAAGGGTCGGCCATTTCATTGCAGCTAAGAGACCTGAGCTGGAGCACAGCAGTGAAGAGTGCCCACAGGCGAAACCCCCACTACATCAAGCGCATTCCCTTCCATACCCACCTTTAGCTGGGGAAACCCACTTGCCCATCACCCAAGACCTGGAGTCCAAGTCTGGCCTTCACATGTCCCCGCTTAAAACTCTCCCAAAAGGACAACCGGCCTCTCCTTGCTCCTCTTTAGGCGTGAAGAGGCTTCCCCAGGCAAGAGTGTGCCCCACTATCTCTCAAGTGCTCAGTAACAGCAGCAGTGGGGTGCCATTTTGTAAATCATCTGCTGTTCTCAGCGACGCAGTGTGGAGGCCTTGGCCACAGTAGAGACAGCTGTAGAGACGGCCTCATATTTGTACAGAGATGATCTCTTTCGGTTACCTGGACAGCTGCTATAAAACAGGATTCTCACCCAACACCCATTGCTGCAGAGATGACAGTTATTTGGTCAATGCAGTTCATTGTTACATATGGAGATAAGTTAGTAGAGGATGGAGTCTGGAGGATGGAGGCTATCCAGGAATCAGGCTGTCCAGGCCTTGAAAGATTGTAATATGTGTAAATATACAGCATATGTATATATGTATTTTTCTGTACTGATGAGTGCATAAATAGGTTTACTGTTACAATGTTCCTGTTATAATTTAGATTAAATGAGAACATTTTGAAACAGAATAAAACATTTGCTTCTATTTGTTTTTTTATATGATTTTTGATTTGATATTTGACTTTAAAAAAGGCCAGTATTTTATGTTCTGTATACATTACATCTACTTATTTTTCCTGTTATTTTTCTCTCTATTTTTACTCAGCCGAATATGAGAATAAATGTATTATTTTGTTTTATACAGTATGCCAATGAGTTGAGGGTTAAAAGTGTTTCAAGCTTATGAAAAATGTGTTTCAAATGTAACAATAACATAGATTTTTAATCAGAAATGTTAATGTGAAACAAAATTCCTATTACTCAAGCAATATATTTTCATATTTTCGATGAACTGAGATTTAGATTATTTGCATTTTGAAAGAAGCGCTTGATCCAAATTGTTTGGATCAAGTTAGAAGGTTTTTAATTAAAAATGTAATTTAGAAGGATTGAAGTATAAAAAAATCAAAAACCATCGCAGCCTCTCCTGATTGATTTCTAATAAGCTTTATTCCTGAAGATCTCTCAATAAGATATCATCCCTTTTATATTAAATGGGCAATGTTGAAAGCATTCGTTTTTATTTGTTTACATTACAAATGAGCAACTGCTTGTGCAAATGTGGTATGAAAAATAAACACATTTATGACTGGATTTTGTTGTCATTTTCATCCTTATACACTTTTGGTTGTTAAGTCGTTTAAAAATGTATTCAAAGCCCCCTTTTGGTATGTCTCTTCTCTCAGTCAAACAGTGATGTCTCTGCTTTCTTGAGCAGACTACTCCAATAGAACCCCCACTGTCCATGAGTACTGATATCCAACATTTAACATTAAGTCCATTCAAGGCCAAAGTTCTCGATTTGAATTTCCATAAGGGCTGTTTCAATTAATGGGTGTGTGCTTTGGGTGGAAGGGTAACAGTGATAGCACATTGTGATGCCCATGTGAGAATGATGACTTGTCCTCTGATCAACAACACTTTGTCACATACAGGTGGTGAGCACAGTTAATTAATTGCTTACACCAAAATGGGAGGGGATTAAGTACAATTGCACAATGATTTGGCATCCACTTTCAATTACAAAGAAAAGGAAGTGACGTGTTTTGTCATAACATTGATTTAATTTCAGTTTATATTTGTAACCATTGGGATGTTCAGGAACAGAATGAGGAAACATTCCCTATAAAGACAGCTCTTAAAAACGAAAGTTAGTTCTATAATTTATTTGTAATGGTCTTTTAGAGAATCCAGGCTGAGACTGGATCCTCTGTTTCGGATGCAAAAGGCCAATGCATGGCGATCACAGAAATGAACGAGGGAAAAGTGTGTATACGGATACGTAGTCTAATATTTAGTTTCTCAGATTTAAGGGTGACCCGCACATGGGGGTTAGAATGGATTTGTCCCAAGAAGTGGGTAGTTATATCTCTGATGTGAGAAAAGTTTATTTTATAAGCAACGGTGTCGCCTTTTAGAGATTTGTACAATTTTGATATGCCTTACTAAACTTTAATTAAGCACTTCATCGAGTTGTATTATCTGAATTCCTCTAAGAAACACTCGTGTCCATAGCAATACCGTCTTGCTTCAAAGGTCGGGGTTTAGTGCCACTGTGGTGAGCTCTGAACAGGACGCGCTTTTATGTGCAGATTTACGAGGTTTGGTGGTCTGTGTTAAACCAAAACAAAGGGATTAAATCGAAATCAGATTACGAAATCATTTGAGAGGAACCCCTTTCTCTCCAATAACGGGAGTGGCGTGGTTGAGCGGTATTATGGGAATCAACCCCTCAAATACTATTAGGCCTCCCCGTTTTTTCAATAAGTGGATTACGTGATGGAGACTTCTTTTTTATCTTTTCGGCGGATGTTTACTTAAAAGTGTCTTTGGCGCATAATGACACGGGGCCTTAAACCAGTCTGTATTGCAGTTGATTTTCTTTATGGTAATGTACATACTGAATTCAGAGTAAAATAATAAAAAATGTTTAATCCAGGAAGGGTGTTCTTGCAGTTGAAACACAAACCAAGAACAAAAAATCTTCCTCCAGTTGAAAAAGACCTACATTTCAATCGAAATAACACAAACACAGCTGCATGGTATATTAGGCTCTCATGAAATATTAACACTCACTTGCATGTCTCACGCACAAACTTGCCACAGGCATTCTTGGAGAAAGGCAGCATCGTGCTGCAACACACCCTCATATTATGTTGAAATTAGTTTATGACACCTTTTTTGTTTAAACTGACACAAAACGATTGTGAAAAATGTTTACACTTTCTGTGTCACCTTTTGTGTGTCTCACAATTGACTAGCCTTTTATCCCTAAATATAAAAAAATCTGTGATGAAACATCTCATTTTAGAGCCTGAGGTAAGTGAAAGTTTGTAAAGTTTAAACATGGGAAACTGCCACCAGAATCACATACAAAAAAATCTGAGATAAAATTTTAAAAGGTTGTATATTTTCTTACATTTTATACAGTTACCCCACAAATGACCGCACAGAACACCTTTATATGCTAACTTGGTACAGGACTTTCAAAAACATAGCATTATGTTTATTGCATGTTTCCTATTTAATCCCAACAAAATATGAGAAGGCATGTAGTGTTAAAATAAATAAAAATAAGGCTAACTGGTTTTTAAAAACATTGAATCAAGACAAACTGTCCCAAACATAAGATGAGGGTTAATATGCAGTGTCTCACTTGGAACCAAAGCTAAAGTTAAAATGATTATTTAAAAAATCATTAAATAATATTGCATTGTATTTCCAAGTCCACACTAAAATCACATAGCATGAACAGCCTTGGGGTGGTTGCAGATGTATGATACAGCCATGAGCAGATTGAGTAGTATTATTGAATGATTTCTTCCCTAATTGCTTGCACAGTGGGGCTGCATGTAAGACATCATTGCCCTAAGTTATGTCTGTATTACAGTAATAATAGTTTCACATGTTATTGTCCAGTAAAAGCTGCCTTGTGCCCACTATGTCCCAGTGCTCTTCACTTCAGGGGGAAAGGTGACCGCCTGTTATCTACTGTATTGTTTTTGAATGTATTGTCACTGGAATGTGCAGGGAAATTTTCGTTTCCGAGCCGCATAGATACACACACACACAGATACAAACAAATACAATATAAAAATATATAAATGCATAGTATACAAACAACAAAATATAATAATATAATAAAATATAAAAAGTGGGGGGGGGGGGGGCAAGTGCAGCAATTGAGTATACCCTAGCCCTAGGGGGTAAAAAACAAAAACAAGTAATGTAAATATAATTAAAATATTGCACAGAGAGAGAGTTGAATATTGCACAGAATTTAAATATTGCACAGCATTTAAATATTGCACAGTTACCAAGAACAGTTAAGTTATCTGGTACCCAGCATTCATTCGGCCTCAGTTTATCACAGGCTCTTGATTGACAGTGGAACATGACTAATGGACTCGACCTGTGCATTGTTCACGGCACACTGTTGTCAGGCCAACAAAAACGTCAATAATTATTTTGATACCAGTGCTCCCTGACCAATGCTTCATATTCCAGGCCAAGTTATTTCAGCTTTAAACTCTTAAAAGCTTTACACTTTAGGCCACATGTATTACATTTGTAACACTTGTTTCTTTGAATCGCTGTTGTCAATTTACAGTTGGCTAGGTGCACGCTGAAATTGTACCTTGTCTTGACATTTTACCACAGGTCAAGTGCTGATGAGATGAGCAAGGACAATTGGGAGCACTTATTTCCTGGTAGCTGATTGCCAGCAGTTTTCTAATTTGGAGAGATAGTGATTGTGGACTTGGCGAGGGGGGCATTGATTGTGTGATTGCGGCTCAGCTGTTTCTTGGCCAGCCGTGTGTCTGTGCATCATTAGTTCATGTACAAGAAAGCTAACAAAGGGTCTAGAGTGTTGAATTTGCATTTGGAGACAAAGTGCTGTTGTCTCTCAACACGAGGACGTAATATGGATGTAAATACCCTTAAATTAAAGCTGACAGTCTGCACTTTAACCTCATATTCATTGGTTTATTGCAAATACAATGGGCTGGAGTACAGAGTCAAAACAACGAGAATTGTCGCTGACCCTATACTTTTGTATTTAACTGTATATTTAAAACACATACTCTGTCCAGGTTGTTGTTTGTATGCATTTCAGATTTTCAGTGGTTTCACCTCTGTAAATTCCACTAGGCTATACTGTATATCTGCATAATCCACCTCATTAATATCCAATTTAAACCTCTTGTATATTGTTAGATTGTGCAACATGTTTGTAAAATGAAACTGGAATTTCTGAGTAAATCTGTCACACAGTATCCATTGCACAGAAAGGTCCAATACAATATTGATTAAAAGATACACCAGCTGTACTATTTGCTAAAGTTTTCAAGCAAACAGTACAGCTATTGTATCTTTCAGTTAATAGTAGCTAGGCTATGCATAACTACCTAAACATAACTTGCTCGAACAATTTTAGAAATACCCAGGAATTTATTTCCACCACAGTTGCATCACTGTATAGACTACTTGTTACAATTTCATTGTTCACGCGCAAATATCTATATGTCGTGCCTCTTTGAACACATTTGATGACGGGGTTGAAATCTTTCCCACGACCACATACATGTGTGAACTGGTTAAAGAGAGAAAACCAACGGCTCGAACTAAAGAAAAGTTAATTCTGACAGGTAACAAATATGGTCACCTCGCCTTTCTCGTGAGAAAGTGTGGAGGGACCGAGGGAAAAACTCTAATCCCACGCTCACACATTACATTACCATATTGCGGAGAACCTCAGTTGATGCTACCTGTTGTGCGATTCTGAAGTGATCATTTGCATCAAGATGTAGATTGAGAATTCATTCTACTTTGGTTTTCGATTAGGTTATATCGAGGTGGAATTCCATTCAAGGACCAAGAAAATTTACATTGACTAGCGTAACTGCAGACTCGGTAAAACAACATAAACGTTATAAACATATAACGTGTCATTATGAAAACGGTAAGGAATAAACTCAAGGGACAGTAAACATAGCCTACTGTAGCAACATGCTATTTATCAGTAGGCGATCTTAAATGCACACACACGCACTGTTCGTAGCTACAACTGGATCGCAGTTAGCGCAAGAGGTGTTCAAATGTATTTGCATACCACTCTACTTACGCCAAACGTTTTACTGTGAAATTCATCACAGTCGGCTCGTGCCTTTGGCCAAACACATTTGCATTTCAAACCTAAAGACAATACACTGTGCGAACGCGTGGCAAAACTGCGTTTTGGTTTGACTACAAATACTGAAAAAAGGACGAGATGCACAACACTGATTTTCATGTAGGACTATTGAACCTACGAAAAGCTATAGGGGAAATATAGCCTAGTATAGACTGTTTGTCTGAGGTACGGGTTCAATAGGAAATCCAGTACAAATTAAAATATGACGTAAAACGCCTAAAACCAGGCCTGGCTGGGTTTCGCCATTGGGTCACAAAATGTAGGCCTACGTATGCTACTCAAAATTAAATCCAGGATACAGCCTCGTCTACATGTGAATTAGGCCATTCGGGATTGTTAAATATTGTATATGTTAAATATAGCCTACTGAATGCATTTCAACATTTAATGTAGGCCTGCACACATGAAGCAAGCTAGAAGTCCCTTTTTAATGCTCCTATTTCAGAAACTTTAGAATAATTTCAGTGGGATCGCCTACAGTCCATCCACGAGACAGTGCTTTTCAAATCAAGTTGTCGGCCATCGAGTTCGGGGCCAAACTCGACGTCATCTGAGGGGTGGGGTTTCTGATCAAATGGGCGGAGTGAAAGACACTGGTACACACTGTGGTTAGTTTAAAAGACATGCAGACAGTTATCTTTCGTTTATCCTTCTTGACAGTAGCAGAAAAGGGCATGTTTTACTGTAAAAGCAGATTATCATAAAGCCTGCTTCAATATCTAAGTCCTCGTATCCACAAGAAAAGGGAAGACTCTTGGTGTATAAGAAGATGAAGCTGGTCAAAGGAACCCAAACCAAAGACTTAAAAAAGAGGAGAAAGGTATGAATCTTGTTTTTAAATTAAACATAAATAGGACCCATGGGATTCATTATATGAACTGTAAAAACTTTTAAGATTTAGTATGGTGTTACTTCCAAAGGAGAGAATGTATGTGTTGTATACATATAAAATAAATTTCATTAAAATTAGAAGCACCTTGATGGAGTGTATTGTGTGGAAAATAAGGTTGCATTGCATCTCTTTGATCTGTTGTTTGATGCCATCACATTCCAGATAAAATTACAAAGGACACATAATAAGAGTGACATTTGAATAAGTGTAGTCATGGCTGATTTTGACTCCTAATATTCCTCTCACCATGTTACTTTGTTTGACCTTTCCTAAAGTCTCAGGTGGAGAGACATCGGAGAGAGAGAATGAACCGCAGTCTGGAGAGTCTGAGAGCCATGTTGGTGAAGGGACAGCATCGACCGGTGAGCAACTCTCCCCCTCCGCCTCGCTCTCTATGTCTCACTGCCCTACCTCACCCACACTTAAAATGCCTCTCAGCGCCTATCTCACGCGCTCTCTCTACATCTCTCACCCTAAATGTACAGTAAAGGAACAGTACCTCTTACTTCTCCCAGTGCTGTATTTGTGTAATAATCCGATCTGTATACCTCTAATAGGGTCTTGCCAGTCGACAAGTGGAGAAGGCTGAGATCCTGGAGCACACAGTCCTTTTCCTGCGGAATACAGAGAACATGGTTACGCATGACGGGGCAGAACAGCAGCACTTCCAGAACGGCTTTTTGGCCTGTCTGAGGCGAGCTACGCGATTCCTGAAAGTCGAGGGTGAAGGACAGCAGGCAGGGACAGCTTTGACGGACACGCTCTCCTTTCGTCTGTCGCGAGCCTCCACCCAAGATGCTACAACACGACTCTCCGCTTGCCCTCCTCCGACACAGTCAAAGGAGCTGCCTGTCCAAGCAAGGCAACATGGCTGGAAATGCAGACAGCTCAGTGCAGCCATCAGGAATCATCACATCAAACCACTCTCACACCAGAGAGCACTGGCACAAGCAGACCCAAGCAATCCCCAGTGCCACCACAGAAATGCTGCTGCAACTCTCTACTCTTCATCCTTCACACACAGCCAGGCCATGTGGAGACCCTGGTCTTGAAACAGAGAGAGAGGCCTCCCCCTTATATTGGGGCATTGTATTATGCAGAATATAATATATACTCATATGTAAATAGATAGCTCATATGTAAATGGAAAGACACATATATATCATACATGTATATAATGTTATTTGCTAGTGTAACAATAATTATATATAATAGTCTAGTTTTAGTAAATAATTTCCAGGTTTAGTGTTAATGCTACGCAAAAATGTTAATGCTACACTGAGGTAAAAAAATTAACATTTCTTCCCTCACTGCACATAAAATGTATGCAGTTATGTTAAATATTATCTGTAACTCTGTTTGTCGCGAGAGACATACTGTATTTGTATACTTTGGAATACAAAATTAAAATCAGTCACTTTGGTTGCATATATGCAGATCTCTGTTTTGGGAAATCATTTTACTATGTTAAATAATACATGTATTTTAATATCATTTATTTAAATTGTTTACCACTCAGACCCTTGGGAGCAGGATGTGTAGTGCAGAGAAGAAATTATGAGTTTAAAATAACTACTATATTTATGCTCACAGGAGTTATGTTGTGTCTATAATATCTTCCCCAGTGCTTTTTCATAGTGCTTCCCCAGCCCAGTATGTGAGGAAAACTGGTTTTCTAACTCAAATGATTACAGCTTTGCAGGGTATCATGCTGACTGGAACAGCTGGCATTAAGTATTTTATTTTAATTTAGTCTACTTACTTGATGCTGTATTTAGCTTTATTTGATTGTGTCAATAAGCCAAAACAGTCCTGTGATATTATTTGATCTTCAAAAATGTTCTTTCTACTTGTACTGGGAATCAAATAACCTGATCTCTGCTGATGGCCTTTATACACTATTACAGTACTACTACTAGGCTACTTCACAAAATATTTTCTGTTTAGAAAATTTCGAATTATTACTATGATCAATAGGTCTACATGCAGTATCTTAATCTAATATGTAAGCCTAACACCATCTTAATATTGTATTCAATTTAACCATTTAACACGTAGGCTATAGGCCACAAACAATCTCAAATGATGCATGCTGTATAATATTGTTACTATTATTTTACTTATCTTTGTTTTGTAATTAGAGTGGTGAACATGGCATATGGAGCTCATTCAGGACAAGGCAATTTCCCTTTTCCATTTTTATATTTCTTACCCGTTAATCAGTTGTGAGAAGCCGAATGTGTAACTTAGGTCAGCACTGTTGGGTACTTTCACACTGGGATTCCAGTCGAACACTGTTTTAACACCCCATGTTGACACTTATTCGTGGGAATGATATTAACTGACCATGAAATGCAGGGGTCAGCCAAATGCTGTGTCACACAAAACACCATTATATCCAGCTCTTTGCAGTGACACCACCAAGTGTAGACTATAGTAGATAGAGGGCCGAATGTTTATTGACTACTGACCGACAAATTGGACTCGAAGTTGGTCAACGCTCGGACATAAACTGTTGTGCAATTTACTCACATTTAAAAATGAAAACATGTAAAAAGTATAATTTCTTTGCTATGGCCATTTCAATATCAATTTTCAATTTATCCATTTGGTTGAGTAGGCCAATAGCCGATGCAAATTTCACAAGTTGTATTATTCCATATTCTTAAAATATGCATTCAGTCAGATTAAATCAGGTGTAAAAACGGTTTAATATATTTATGTTAAAATATTACGCATAGACAATTAAACATTGAAAGCAGAAAACAACAACGAGGCACTCTTACCCATTCTACTGACTGTGAAGTAGAATGCCTTGGTGTCACTTGAAACACCTAGGTCCTAGGCCAATAAAAGTAAAATTTAGGTTTGCTAGCACGTCTTAGACCAAATGTTTGCCCAATGTTTTTTTCGTGTCGTTTTATTGTTAAAGTAGAGTAGGCCCACATTACCAACTTTCCAAGGCCATTCACACTGGAAATGATAAATTGCGTGTTATAGCTCGACAATTTATTTCTCAGTATTTGTACAATTAAACGCCACTCCTCGTTATAAACTGCATTATGTTGGTTCAAACAGCACAGCCCCAGTGGTTCCCTCCCTGTTTTCACTCGGATCACTCGGCGCCTCAAGGTGCGTCGAAGACACGTGTCTCGGTCCATTCGCCACACGGACACATTTGTGGCACACGAGTAACACCCTTGTGAGGTACTGCACCTCTGTTTGTTCTATGGCGGTGTGTGCTTTAGATGTTACGACATAAAGCCACTGTCGCTGTTTAGAACAAGCTCGTGCCTACTGCGCATCTTCTGAATTTGCTTGCCGACAACGGGTGACAACACCAGTGTGCTATTGTCAAATTTATATGGAGAAAAACTTTATCGATGTGTGTCTACAAAAGTTTACATTATTGCACTGGTCGATAGCCTATTAATTAAATGTTACTATCTTATTGTAACTACAAAATCCAGAGTAGCGTATTAAAAACATAGATCTGGATGCATGGAAATTTATAGGCCTACATGTTGTTCTAACAGTAGCGACATTATTAAACAAGCATGGACTACCGATGTTCACAATTCCGTACATGCTAGTGCACCACTGAAATTCGGGCCTACATTGAAGACTTCACAATTAATTGTCTTTTAGATAGGCCTTTATGGTTGTTGCTCATTGATCTGTAGGAAGTTGTAAGTACCCAATAGCCTACTTCTAAGAACTCTGGGGAACCCAGTTCTACTGAAACTTGTGACTTATTTCAGTTAATTCGATATCTGCACACAGATTTATCGAAATGCATGTGGAAATGAATAAAATATGGTATGAATCTCAGAGCAATTTCCCTTCAAGATCACAGTAGTTACCCTTTAATAACGTATATCACGTGATGTACTTTTCGAAATGACTTAAGTGATTTAAACATGAGAGAAAACCTAACAATCCATTTATTGGCTTATTGGTGCATGTGGTGGGGTGACGCTTTGGGTTGTGCTTATAATACGCTGTTCTCTTAAGCATGCATCTCTTTTTTATGCTCATTATTCATGCTGTTTTAATCCTCGGCAGGGGGGAAATGAAGGGGGAATGTTTTTCTACGCTGGGCATTAATTACATACGAAGTCACACAAAGCGGTGTCCGCTGTGCTCGATCGGCTTTTCATTGCAATATGAATGGATAGAGGTGGGAACTCCAGGGGGGTGCGCACTTTGAGGGGGCGGCGATGTGCCTGAATTGACTGACCGCACTACTAACTGTGCGAGTTTAAAGGAATTCTTCTGGTCAACATCTGGCCTCGTGGGCCATTTCCCTGCCCTCATAATTAAGGCAGTTTTTTTCTTTCGTCCCATTTACAAAAGCATGCGGGGAAAGGAAAATTCATGCTCTGTTGCGACTTAGAAGCACAGGCCTACCTATTACACAGTGTAAGTGAATTGGCTCGTTCTCATCGAATTATATTTACTAACGAGAATTTGTAAAGGTTTCAATTTTCGTTTTGTGAAGCGGATTCTGATGTCATGGTTAGCTTCGCCTTCTTTTTGCACCCCCCACCCCAACAAAACACACCTTTGTGTTCTGCATCTGGGTGTTTGAACATGCATTTTGTTCTTCAGTCCAATGTAATGCCATATAATGTAAATGTCTTAATATAATAGATAATGTGGATAATAGATAATGACTTCTGTTTTGTGGTCAGAATATCTTACCAATATATAGCTTGGGTCGTTTATGAGTAACACAATGTATTTGGCATTACATTTCTAATTAATTAATTAATTATCTTGGTATTGTGATTTCAAACAAATGCAACTATGGGGGCATGAGACAAGGAAGAATCATGCCTAAAATATATAGGAACGTCGTATCGACACGCCATCTTGTTTAATTGACAAGGACAAGCGCCACACTCGAATTTACAATTGCTTTCATAAGCACGAAGATAGTGTCGAATTGCAGAAACAGAGCTGGCCCTATCCTAGGGTGTTGGTGGCCCTACACAAGACAGTTTTGTGTCCCCAAAGTGCTCCCGAAAACAAAAAAATTAATTGTGTGACCCAATGATAGCTGTGGCTCTGAACGACTGCAAATAATATTTATGCCAGCAGCCGTCTCAGCATAGAAAATATGAAAACCAAATTGCCAATGTACATATACTTCCCGCTTTAAACAAGAGGTTCATTCTTCCCAAGTGTGTCATTAAGGAGTAATTGTCTAACCTTTTAGAGCGCTATCTTACCAAGCAGAGCATTACAGGCATTGTTGCTCCGAGTCTTTGTATTATCGTCAGCAAATGGTAAACATAAAACAATTTGCGGGGTGAATTATTCTTTTAATTGTTTGCTTCTTAATTGAGGATAGTGAACAGAGACAGGTTGTGAGCTATCCATTTAAAGATACGGTTTCTGCTTTCGCTCTAAACTCATAAATCAGTACTGTTTGTGTGTGCCTCATTGTTTTCAATTAAGAAGTAATGAGAGCATCTGCCATACATACAAATAGCCAAGTCTATGGTTCAACCTTGTAGGATTAATTGAGCATATTACGCTCCTCACACTGTCTGTTTTCCTCTGGGTCCTGCCCAGAGCTTGCCCTTGCTAAAACATTTTTAATGCAGGTAAACAAGCAAATGATGAATAGCAATAATAAGTTGTGCATTTCTTTTTACAAATATCAAATCTACTCGCCATTATAGTCTACATGCTGACACACGTATATTCCTTTTTTGGTAGTTGTGTGATTAGAGGCAACATTATGGCAAAATACCTTTTTTACCTTTACATATCACCACAATTGTGCGACTACTACTACTACTACTACTACTACTACGGTAAGCAGTTAAAACGGTTACATAGAGGTGCTGTTTAGATGGCCACGCTGTTCTCCACTTGCTCAGGACACAGGTAGGGGTATGGCACTTTCATTCTCTCTTTACTGCTTTCTCTCAGCAGTTTCAACTATGACATAGTAAACCATCGGGAAAAAAACAGTTTAAGGGAATTTAAGTAGGCTTGGCTCCATCAAAATTGATATTTGTAAAGGTTTTAATTCCTGGTTTGTGAATAGGGAATCTGATGTCATGGTTGCAGGAAAAAAGTGTGGAAATTGCTCTGTGTGAAGAGCATGTAAAATCCCCCCAAAATCTCTAGAATACAAAAGTTACCAGGAGTAACGAGACACTGAAATATGTTTTTCGCAAGTGTTTTGATGTATAATATCGGACCTTATTGTTTGCATGTATTTTAAAATATTCATGTGAACATCCCAGGTGTCAAGGAGTAGTGTGCATATGTTGCCCATCTTACAATATACCACTTGCATTAAACTATTATTCTCTAGATAAGCAGGACATATTGATATCTTTCTACCCGTTTTCAAATATTTATATTCACATGGCTTGAAATTCAACATAAAATCTAATTTCTTCAGCTGTGCCTAAACACCACTGCAACCCCAGGTAGTGAAGTGCTAATGTAGCACTTAAAATCTCTCAACACAAAGGGTGCTTGTCATCACACACTGTCTTGGCTAAAGATGGGGGGAAAGGACAGGCTATATAAATTAAAATACAATGATTCCTCATCTACAGTCTCCTGTGGAGTCTTGGTGGTAAAACTATGGCCTGATGACATTTATTTCTCAGGCAATATAATTAAACATTTTAACCTTCTTTCATTCAGCTTTTCTTTTCTTTCTTTCTTTAAGATATTTTGACTTTAAACTGTCATTTTCGGACTAAAATATGTGTAATGGATTTGAAGTTTCTGTGATTTTGCCTCTAAACTAGTGACACATGGTGCAGTTGGTTTTTTCATGAGTGACCTAGCTTTCAACAGGAAGAGGCCTGTGACTGCTCCTGCTATGGCTGATTACTGACCTGTATTAGCCCTGATGGCCACGACCTCTCTGTCCGACAGCCTGCAGTACCACAGAATGTGCACAGTGTCTCCCTCTGGTGTCACCACGACAACCTTTGAGCAGAACCAGCCATCTTCTGGGAAAAATATGAATGGCTATTTGTCCAACTGCGCCATCACCAAGCTTGCCAGGGTGATGGGGAATTTGCATGTCTGTGAGAACACAATGCATTAGTACCGATCAAACAGATCGGATTAGCACTCGCGGGTCAGAGCAGGATACTGATAATGCCTGTTCCTGCCTATTCCTTTGTACAGTGTCGCTGGGTACATCGAAAGGCACTTTTTAAATCAAATGTATTTATTATTATTATTATCATTATGATTCAGACACAACTCATCAGTCAACTGTTAGTCCTCTCTCCGGCACTGCATAGCTTTTTGTAAGCACAGATTTATGCTGTTATGTGTATATGCTTAACTTCAGTAATGGGTGCATGCCAGCACAATGAAGACATTGTTCATTGTGCTGGCATGAAGTATGTTTCTAACGGTCACCTCTTTATGTTATGTTACCATGGTGAATCTATAAAACTAAGCACCTGTTCCCTCATTCTTGAAACTTGCAATGATGAAAAACATTGTTGGTTTCTGCTACTGGATTTTCGGAGGCATTATATTGTATATGTGTTCAGCCAGCATTGTTATATGGATTAGTTTTCATAACTCACAGTATTTTCCCTGTTCATTGCTCTGAACTACACAGGTGAAAAGGAAACAAATCAAATGAACCACATGAACCATGATGTACCAACCACTGCAAGTGACAACAAAAAAATATGAATACACACAGTACACAAATAATATTCATGGCATGGCAAGGTCAAGTGACTACAGAATAAAGAGTTGAATGGGTGATCTCACAAGGCTGCACTACATTAGCACTTTCCCACTGAATGGCCACATTTTGAAATGAATTTGTGATTAAAAATGGTTCCACATTTAAGCTAATATAGTAGGATATAGTCACAGATCTTTAACCTTTACTGATTTCCAACTAATTACACTGAATGTATTATGTACATTACATGTGCTTGTCATTCTATATAAACTCCTCAAAAAAAGTTCGGAAACGTTATTTCGGTCGATTATTCCTCCCCTTTAATAATACCAATTGGTATTGTATTTTATATCGTTGGAAAGCCTGATTAGTCACCTTTACAACGAGGTACAACTTGTAAGGATCGTGCATTCGTGGAATGAGCAACACAGCTAACCGTGTGGGTAGCGGCCCAAAAAAATGTGCCAAAATCCCCTGCAATATTCTTCTGTTGGTATTCACTCTCGTTTTGAGTTGCTTGGTGGACTGGATGATTGCACTCTCCCACAGTAATAAGGAAAAAACAACACATATTGGCCATTTTTACACTTTATTCATTTTACACTGTCAGGGACCTCAGTAGTGTGGAAGATCCATACGCAGCCACAACAGCTTGGCACCTCCTCCTCATGCTGGTCACCAGCCTGGTCACACACTGCTGTGGGATGGCATCCCATTCCATCCCACTGGCATACACCTGCCAGCACTTGAAGCTCAAAACGAGAGTGAATACCAACAGAAGAATATTGCAGGGGATTTTGGCACATTTTTTTGGGCCACTACCCACACGGTTAGCTGTGTTGCTCATTCCACGAATGCATGATCCTTACAAGTTGTACCTCGTTGTAAAGGTGACTAATCAGGCTTTCCAACGATATAAAATACAATACCAATTGGTATTATTAAAGGGGAGGAATAATCGACCGAAATAACGTTTCCAAACTTTTTTTGAGGAGTTTAGAACAAAAACTGCATAAAACCCAGTTCATGCATAAATGTAACTTTTTAAAACTTTATAAATGCTACTTTATTTAATTATTTCCCTGCTTGGTCCTATTATTGGTGTAGATGTTTCTTCTTAAATTGAAATTGTTCAATTGTTTTCTTCTTGCTATTTGGCTATAAAGTCAGTGCTTCTGGCTAGACCTGAAATGCAATGACTATATTTAGATTTGGGGAAATAAAAGTAAATCCAGGGTCCCCTGGATGCCTCTGCATGGGGGGGTCCCTGGATCAGAAAAGGTTGAAAACCCCCTGCTTTAGAGTAATACATAAATTAGTATTATTTAGAGTCAAACACAGTTTTAACACCAGTGCCCTCTACTGTTGTAAAGTTAAATAACTTTACATATCATGACAATTACCAATTGTTGTAACCTGACCATCACTTCCGTTTATTCAAGTTCCTTCATTGGATGCTTCACAAAGCTAGCTGGAATGCTGCAGAGGACACCTTCAAAACTTCAACCTGGCATCATTCCAGACAACAGATATGCCATTAATGAGTTGCAATTAATTTTTGACAAAACATGACAAATCACGAGACATTGGCTAATGTGTGAAGAGGGAATGCCTTTAATCGCTTTAGAATTTTTCAAAGGGAAAACTTATGTTATCACTCATATTCCAGAGTAAATTGGCATGCGGCTCAATTTCTAAATTATTTGCAGAAAATAAACAATTTGCATACATGTGAATATTGAAGCCTTTGTGGAAAATATTTTTAGTAATTTCACAGAAGCATAACAATTTTAATTAAATAAATCAAGGGTGTCAAACTCCAGTCCTGGAGGGCCGCAGTATCTATAGGTATTTGTGGCTTCCTTTCAATCAGTACCCAGTTAAAGCATTGAGAACAAGGTGTGTGGACTTCAGTCAGTGACTTAAATTAATCACTTGTGCTGAAACTAACCAAAAACCAGCAGACGCTGCGGCCCTCCAGGAGTTTGACACCCCTGTAATAAACGCTTCCGCTTCTGTAAAAACACAAAGCCAAGTCTGTGAATAATTTGTGGCATCATTAAAAAAAATCAGTAGATTCCCACTGTTGAAATATTTTTATCTACAAAATAAAATGGCTGTTATTTTTTTAACTGATTTTTTGAGACAAAAATGTGGAAATTGTAATTACTCCCAATATCCAAACTAGCATCAATGTAGACTAATTACATAACGTCAAATAATGAGTTGTGAGAAAACAATCCATTTCCTATACGCTGAAGGGGTAAAAATTGATCCGTCTAAACGAGTGTGACCAATCAAGACAATTCTTCGAACACACAAAAAAAAATGATTTCACTTACATGTAAATAATGAAAAAACTTTATTGTTAACAACAAAGGCAAACAAAAACAATCACACGTAGACATCCTGTGCAGCTGTGCAGGATGGTGGGTGAGTAGGTTTATGCAAGCCAGTCAGTCCATGTGTTTGAATGGGGGTGGGGCAGAACTGTTTCTATAAGGGGTCAGTTCTTTTCTGTCAAAGTCTGTATCCGATCTGTCCATCCATCAGACTTTCCCAACAGGACGGCCCTGAGCCCGCTGGTACTCTTGCTGGAGGCTGGAAAGGACCTCGCGGTGCTGATCCAATTTACGCTCCATCTCTTTCAGTAGCGTCTCATAGCGCTGGCTGCAGTGAAAAGAGTGGGAACAAGTCATGAAGAACAGACAAAATTATTGTGGCCAAACCTTTGGTCCACTTGCAAATGAAAAATAGCAAGGTGTGCAGTTTGCCTCTGATCACGTAGTCATATTCCCTCCAGGTTTAGTCGAAGCTGTGACTGAACTGCAGTCTGGCAGAGCACATGGTTTGCATACATAGCCATTAACAAATAAAAGCATTAGAAATGTATTCATTCAAAAAACTTGGAATATGTTTCCATGGCCCCTTTGTTGTAAATAACCACAAAGCAATTATTGAGACAATAAAACAGGCTTTGCCAGCTCCTTCAATTTGCAAACATGACTCAGGATCTGTATCTTCCAGTATAACTGTCCAGATATCACCCCACACTCTCCAAAACTCACATCTCGCCATTAATGTAATCCAGCCTCTTGTTAACTGTTGCTTTGGCTTCATCCAGATCTTGTTTCACCAGCACTGGTCCAATGAGCTTGTAAACTGTGTTTTCGCTGTCCAGCAGATCCAGCTCCTGTATGGGGGGGTTGGACAGTAAAGGTACACAGACTTAAATTTCAAATATAAGACTGATTTTATGAAATATCCTATAGATGGCACCATCATATCGGATTTGAACCTTTTTTCATACCAGATTTTGAAGTATGTACCAGAGCAGTCACTAGTTCTAACCAGACATCCACTGAAAATACAAGCCAGACCCGCCCCACCAAGCCACACTAGCCCATTGCTTTTTAAAATACATAAGCACCATATAAGACAGTAATATTGTGTACCTACCTCTTTGACAATATTGTTCTCCGTCAACTGAGTCTCAAGTTTATGCCTAACTGACATGCTTTTACTGACATCTGGAAGGAATAGAGCCAGTTTTAGCATTTCATAATAACACCAAATAAGCATTGACGTATGAATGACAGTTAATTTTATGTGGTGATATTAGGTTGTTACATTCAGTTTACTTGTTACGAAATATAGCCAGGCAAACACAAGATACATCACAAGCTACTTGGCGAGCTAGGTCCCTCATTTGATGAATACTGGACTGGGGTTGCTAACATAATTCTTTCAAGAAGTAATTTAGCAAGGTACCCAGAGTAAAAAAACGACAGTAAATAACGGCTGAACTAGCATGTCATCAATCGCTGGACATCTTTACAAGCTAGCTTGCTACCCCCCACCACACTTGGCTGTTATCGCTAGCTAACTTAGCTTGCTTATTTGCTCATTATCGGATTTCCCCATCGGATACCTTTTTGCATCTGTTGATATTTCTCCAGTTCTGATTGCAATTTCTTCTGAATCGCTTCTGCCATTATGCCGCTGGTGAGGTTAGATTTTAACCCTTATATGGGTAAAAATGAGAGGCAAGCTGATAAGTGTACCGCTGCCTAAACCAAACGTGAATTGACAGTAAAAGCCTTGCCTACAGGAAACGTGAACATATCGCCCCGGACATGATGTCATTTTGCTGCGCCCAGCAGCAAGAACTGTCCGCATTCTCAATATATAAAAAGAAAAACGGTCCGCATTCTGCTTGAATATCATAACGTTATACGATAAACGGTGATTCACAAGATATTGATAGAGTTGATCAGTGTGGATGGAAATTATATGTTTTAACAAAAACTTGATTTTTAACATTCAGAATGTATGAATTCAAGTTAAGAAATAAAAAGGGCAAGTTTCAAAATACAAATCTAAATGGAAAAATACAGATACAATTTTTGCATAACAAATGTAAAAGATAAAGTTAAACTATTTCACCCAATGGGCAAGGGCATATATTTAGCTGGATTTGCTACAACACAGACTCCAGAAATGTTATTTCATTAAAAATGCTATATCATTTAGCTCCATGTATTCTTCCAGGTTCTACTGTTTAGCAATGCCTCAGCACTGCCATTTTTCGTTCCATTGCAGTCAATGGAGGTGGCAAGGCTTTCTCTTTCTATGGGCTTTGGTTCTGTGGTGGGAACAGCAGTAGGCTACCCGGACCAATTTCACGTCGGGGATCGGAAGTACAACTTTGACCTTTTCCTATCACTGAAACCTAAAATGGCAGCGCGCATTGCCCTAGCTACGGCGTGAAGATAACTACGTTATGTGCTGCGGACTGACCGCTGAACGGTGGACAGGTAACAGACACTACATATTTTCATACGAGAGTGATATTTAAATTTGGTAACATGTGCTTTAAATATCACATGCAATTAACTTCAAATTATTGCAATAGCTAGCAAGCAAGGACATGGACCGAGGGACACCCAGCCATTGTGTTACAATTTGGTAACCGGATTTGCTAGGTGAAAGGATTTATTTAGTTAACGAGATAACGACACTTTACTGAGTCGTTTAAAGTGTAGAGCATTTAGAAATCGACTCGGAATTTTCTTGTCGCCTCTAACAATCTGCAAGATTTCACTAAGTCAAGTGCATTTAATCTTTTTCTTGGTTCAAGGCATGACAGTTTATAATCTATCTGGTCCAGGTTTTTGCTCAATCCTATAACTACGTATGTGGATCGATTTTAATTAATCAAGTGTAATGAATGCAAATGACCATGTGCTGGAGGCACTCAGCATTTCACCATTCAGAATATTTAAACTCAGTCTCATACTTTTAATCAGACATCAAACTCTTGCGATCAAGCTCAGATGGAGAGAAAAACTGAAACGTCACCGGCACTCCAGGACCACCGTTGCTTACCCCTGATCTAGCAGAATAGCAATAACGTTATATCGCATGGCAGTTCTCGTTCACCGGCTTTGACAAATTTTGGCTTGTCATCTGAAGAACACCATTCAACTACAGGTCCGATAGGCGACATTAACAGGAACGATTTGAACCTCCTATTCTTTCTTTTTATATTTCCCTTTTGGATAATGTTATCGGTGTACGTATAGGTAGCTATCTGTATGGTATTTAGTTTTGTTGGTCAGTAAGTTACTAATTGTTGGCTTGCTTGGTTATCTTTACACATAGATTATACATGGCCTTCTGTGCCTTCTTGGTGATACACTTTTTGAGACTAACACTGATGTTCTCCGCAGGTCGCTCTGGGCAAGAGCATCTGCTAAGTGACTCTAATGTAATACCTGGAGTGGAGGCCAGACCAGGAGGTGTCCTGATGTATACATTTAAAATATGGCATCAGTGTTAATCCTACTTGAAGGAGAAAAGGCTACCTTCATTATTTATTCAACAAGACTACTGAAGGTTTCACCTTTGCGGTACGCAATTCTTGGGTTGATTCTGTTTATATGAACACGGGCTAATAACGTTTTACACAATTCTAATCAGAATTTAGACTTTGTCAAGATGCTTTTAATCTTTAAATCCACATTCTTTATGCTGAATATTTAATGTCCTGGAAGGATGATTGTGGCATAAATCATAAATAAAATTATTTTAACCTTTAGTAGCTAGCTACGTCACCCTCTAGATATTCTTGCGATTGGGTAAGTCAGGTTTTGTGTGAACATGTAACTAACATACCCATGTGTATCCATGTGTACCTACCAGGTCCTGGGATGGTGCCATGATTTCCCATTTTATAATTTGTCATCCCGACTCTACCATTTGTCGAGATATGTGTGACCTTAACTCAATCTCTGGTGATAATTTGCAAAAATCATTTACTATGTACTCGGGTTTGCCAAAACATGTATTATTGATTTGAGTTAAACTGGGCCAACCTTGTGGCTGTGGAACAAAAAATAAAATAGCTTGTTTGCATTGACACTGTTCTCTGCTTCAGTCATGCAACATAATGCATAGCAAGCCTTTTAAATAAAGGTTATGGAACCAAAAAGTAATACTCGTCATTAAATGCTGAACTTGAGCAATGGTTTCTATTTATTTATGAAATGTAAATTTCTAAGGCAGGCTCATTTATTATGGACAAAAATTGACTTCTAAACAATGTGTGGTTATTTGTGTTTTCACATCAGTTGGCTGTTGAACTGCCTCCCTCACCCACCATCTCAATCAATATTCAGCTGGAGGGTGGAATCTTCTGAGGATAGAATACTAATGTAGCTGAATGCCAACAGAATACTAATGTTCTCTAACAACATAGTAATTGAATGCTACTGTATCAATATGTCATTGTTGCAGTCATACTATAATGCAGAATACCAATGAGTATTCTGGGTTTTTATCGAACTCCAGTGGTTAATTCTGGAGACAGTATGTAAGTGCCAAATATCTGCCCACACCTGAGTTTATGTTAAATTGAAATGTCTCCTACCTCAGTATTTTAAGTGTTCCACAAGATGGATAGTTTCCGACAAGAGACCGAGACCGTGAAATCGCGAACTACGTGAGGGGGTACAGATTCAACACTAGGGGGCGTGTTTGTGCAAAATAAATAAATAAATCAATTAAATTGGAATCCATACCCGCAGATTACGTGCTAAGTTCAATGTCGGCCCGGTGGATCGAAGGATGCAAAGCGCTGACATAATATGTATAGGTACAATCAGATTTGGAGTGTTTCTAGAATTCTAGGTCATTATCTTGTTTTGTGATTTTTCTTTGGAGTACCTTGGAGGCTATTGTAGCGGTGCAATAATGCTGACTAGGGATATGTAATGTGGAATGCAAATTCACATCACAATGCTTGCAGACCACTGGGACAATGATTTGTATTCATATAAAAAAACAATGATGTAGGCTAATTTAGCAGATGCATTTAAAGAATAAGATCATCTTTGGGCTACTACAAGTGTGTGCACGAAGACGCACAAAACGGATTAAAGCATTATCACGGTTTATGCTGCATTTATTGCTGGGGTGAAGAAAAATACCATTAAAATACATTAAATTGTCAAATTGGGTATGCAGTCATTGTTTTTGTTTTACAAGCATTATATTACAAAATAAAAAGGTATTTCAACAGACTTAAATGGCCTGTGCTTGGCTTGACACAATACATGGTCATTACGTTTATCTTTGTCTACTATTCACAAATAAAAGGAAAATCTGGAGCTAATTTTTAAAAGGATAATTTTGTTCATGGGTGTTCATTTTTAGCAGTTTTATCACACTATGAGAGCGCCCAATGGCTCTGCGTGGGTAGCAATGTCCATGTTTGATTATAATAAAATACAAATGACAATCTTTTATGTTTACGCGCAAGATGCGAATACAATCACAATGATATATTAAAACTTTTTTTAATGCCACGATAGTAAACTTTGTGATTTGTTGAGAACATATGTTTAGTAATTTTGTGATTTCCAGAGATGCTACAATTTTTATAGAGGAATAAACTTTTTTACGAAATAGCACAGAGAATATCAGTGTACCACCCACAGCAGTAAAGAGACATTACACATGGGAAGTATCTCATTCAAGGTAATGCATTGTTTTGCCACAGTGTTTTTCAGATCATGGAAAAAGACTGTGGGCTTGAGGGCAAAACCAATAACATGACCAATGTTTGGTCATGGTATTTGTGTTGCACCAATCATCGGTTGTGTTATTAGTTTTGCTTGTGCTAAAAGGGTTTGCACACGCTAAAGGTCTTAGTAGATCAGGCCCTAAAAGTCAAGTAAAATTTAGGCTATTTACAGGGCATTATCACCAACATGGTTCATAACACTACAATAAAACAAAGGATAGACAAAATAACACATGTATATGCACATAATAAACACACACGCACACATACACACACATGCACATACATGCACACACATGCACACAAGTGCAAGAGATGTGTATTTGAAATATTCATGTGTATAAATTAAAAGATGCATGTGATAAGTTGAAGAGAAGTTGTGTAAGTCGCTCTGGATAAGAGCGTCTGCTAAATGCCTATAATGTAATGTAATGATATAATTAACTTTTTTTCCCCCCTTGTACTGTGTACAGTTTTCTAACCTTTATTATGAGGCTTCATAATGGAGATTTGTCCTTCATAATGGCTCCTGCCTAACTCCCAAGGGGGTCCCCAGCTGTCATACGAGAGTAGATCGTTGCACATGTTATTTTCATTTGAATGTACCATGTTTTGCCAACTTTGTTTATTCCGATATAGATTTTTATATTTTGTATTTTCTTTGAGATGGTCTTTATAAGTATACGGAACTTACCCCAAAAACAACTCTTTAATTACATTGTAATAGTTAAAATTTGTTTCCACAATGCTTTGAAGGACAGATAAGCGAAAACGAACAAACTATGCTTGGTGAGGACTCTAGACTATAGATCTGTAGTGCTTATGTGATATTTACTTTAGCACATTTTGCTTCCAAATGGCTCTCGCATGTTTTTACCTCGTAGGGTAGAGAAGGGCTTGCAGCTGCCGAGGATATCTCGCTGCCTTTGATCATGGGGACTGGCGGTATCGCGGTGGACACTCACATGCCCGGAGGGCCTTACCACAGCAGGGTTTTAATGGTCTGACTTTAATGTTTTTTTAAATCTTTCCCCAGAGCAAGGACAGTGGGCCTATCCCTCCCAGCTGACTGTGACTGATTGAATTCAGTAATTAATAGTCGGGGAGGAAGAAAACCTTCGAGGATCTTCTGTTTAGGTAATGCCACCCTTGTGTCGTTAATAACAGCTCATTTCACGAGGGCACGGCAGGCTCCTGCCTCTGAGCGCCTGATTGGCCAGGGAGCATCCCGCATGGTGTGCGTTAAGGTGGATCAGGGATCAGCAGGAATCTGAGAGGAAGGGCAGTTGAAGATTGATTTGAATGTTTCTGTCTGTGAACATAACGGTAGTAAGTCTTAGTCCGGCAGTAGCGTCATGCATCTATTTCATTGCCGACTGATTTGCACCTGGAATTCCCCCCGGTCGATGCTATTTTTCTGTAAAAAATGACTTTGCTGACAAGTAGAGAGAGAACAAATACAAATAGACCCCTTTGCCCTTGAGAAATGGGCGCGCATTCATTATACAAAAGCGTCATGTGGAACCGGTCCCATATTGAACATCCAGTGGCAAAACACGTTCAGTATTGCAGAGATAGTGCTTATCTTCAGTGTGCATAGCCAATTTATACAGGCTAAAATAAATTATATGATCCTTGTGACAAGTACATAGCAACAATTTACCTTGAAATACAACAAAGTGATACACATGGGCTATATATATAAACCGCTAATCTACTCATAAAAAATGTTGCACGTTCTTTATTGTTGCTAAATAATCAGCGTTGTGTCTGCAGTTTGTTCTGTGGAGATTTGATCAACCCAGTTGGTAATTGGCCTTCTGTTTACAGCCATGTCCACCAAGATAGGAGATACCACCTTTACCACCCTGACAAGACCCCAATATTCATTATTAAAGAGAACTGCCTCCAAACGGCGTTTCAAGAAGTTGATGATACCAAACAATAAGAAATAATATTGTGCGTTGTGTAAGCTCTGTGAGTTCTGCATTGTGTAAGCTCTGTGAGTTCTGCGTTGTGTAAGCTCTGTGAGTTCTGCGTTGTGTAAGCTCTGTGAGTTCTGCGTTGTGTAAGCTCTGTGAGTTCTGCGTTGTGTAAGCTCTGTGAGTTCTGCGTTGTGTAAGCTCTGTGAGTTCTGCGTTGTGTAAGCTCTGTGAGTTCTGCGTTGTGTAAGCTCTGTGAGTTCTGCGTTGTGTAAGCTCTGTGAGTTCTGCGTTGTGTAAGCTCTGTGAGTTCTGCGTTGTGTAAGCTCTGTGAGTTCTGCGTTGTGTAAGCTCTGTGAGTTCTGCGTTGTGTAAGCTCTGTGAGTTCTGCGTTGTGTAAGCTCTGTGAGTTCTGCGTTGTGTAAGCTCTGTGAGTTCTGCGTTGTGTAAGCTCTGTGAGTTCTGCGTTGTGTAAGCTCTGTGAGTTCTGCGTTGTGTAAGCTCTGTGAGTTCTGCGTTGTGTAAGCTCTGTGAGTTCTGCGTTGTGTAAGCTCTGTGAGTTCTGCGTTGTGTAAGCTCTGTGAGTTCTGCGTTGTGTAAGCTCTGTGAGTTATGCGTTGTGTAAGCTCTGTGGATGCACCCAAGGTGTGGACGGTGAGGCTGCTGAGGCCCTGCACATTCTGTAGAACCCCGATATAGCCCACCATGAACGCACTTGCTTAAGTAAAGATCTTAGGTGGAATATAATGTTGTATCCTCTTTGAGTACTACCAGGGAAAGAACCTGTTTGCTGAACCCTTCACCCCACTCCCTCCTCACCCGCCATTGCCAAATCTGGCATCCCAGTGGTTCTCCCAAGTATTGATGTGTTACACATTTCAAATGCGTTCCAGAAGAGGGAGACATAAAGCTTTATAGATACTTACTAATAAAATAACTTGTTGGTACTAAAATTGCTATGACTTGAATAAACAAAATGATTGCCTCTTTACACGAACCATCTGTTTTAGATTAATTGGAATTTATTTGTTGTGATTTATTTGTTGGAAATTGTTGTGTCAAGCACTGTTGTGTTTCTTTTTTTCTCTCTTCTCAGACAGACAAACGGACTGTGTTCCTGACCAACGTGCAGCATGTCCAAGATCTCCAGGGCGGCGAAATCGGTGAAGAAGGTTGAGCTGGGGAATGTGATCCGGGCGATCCTGCGTTCGGGACAGGCGGCTCCCGGACCCCCGCTCGGCCCTGTGCTGGGGCAGGTAGGATTTTGCTCCCCCTCAGAAATGCTGTCAGGATAAAATTACTGCCGGTGCAGTTTGTCAAATGTGTCGCATTTGGGATTAAAGACCTGTAACTTTTAAAAAAAGATTTTGAGCCTCTAGCACAAATGACAGCTATTTTCCTGTCTTTATTCAAAATATGAGGCAAAGTGTCCACCCTCTGGTCCCGTGTGCCTGGGTAAAGCTGAGGGAGACCACGTAGCTGAATGAGTGTACCCTTGTGTCCGTGTGTGTGTGAGTGTGGCTCTCAGCTGCGCGCCGGTACGCGCCTGTACCTTTCTCCCGCCTGTCTGCCAGGCTACGTTTGTGAAGCAAACGAAATATATAGTGGTGGGCAGCCGCTGTGCTTAAGGCGCCGGGCCTGTAATCTTCCCCCTCCTTCCCTCCCTCGCCTTTCCTCTTCTCCGTCTAACCGCTCCTGACAAGGGGAGCGCAGAGGAGGGGCCGGCTGTCGGCCCTGGGGGCAAATTTAAACAAACGAGAGAAATAAAAGGGGGAGTGGGAGATGAAAGGGGGGAGCTGACGGCTTCAGTGGGGGAGAATAATTACTGTCTGAAGTGAAATTAGTGTAGCAGTAGAGAGGAGAAGGGAAGGGCAGAAAAACGAGAGGGGCTGTGCAGTCCTGCGGCTGTTCCTACAGGGCCGAGCTAGTGGCCAGAGCACAAAGCCTAATCAACACGCTGGCTGCGCGTAGCCTTAAGTAGAGCCCCAACGTTTTATCGGAAGGCCGATATCATCAGCCGATACTGGCCGATTAACAGATATATCGTTTTCTGTGTGTGCTTTGGCCGATAACCAAAAAACAAACCGAGCAGCACGTGATGTCATAGACTACGAAGTGTCATTACATAGTTTGTATGTTTTAATGTCGCAAATGTTCTTTTGTAAATGTTTGACAAAGTTGATTGTTCAATTGAAGAATATACTGCCTTCAGTGCATCTTTTTCATAATTTCTCTTTCACAAAATCCAAACTTCAGGGATACATGCAAAAAAAAAAAAGAAAACAAAATTTTTGAAATTTGAAAAAAAGTTCAATATTTTTTAATTTGAATTTTTTTTGTCACTCATTTCATTTTCAGTCACTCATTTCAGAAAGTGAAAAATCCATCATCAACCATCAAAGGAAAAGTAGATGTGGATGATATGGACCAGGATGTTGGGTGGGAAGGATTTGTTGTGATCACTTTTTTTTTTGTTTCTCTTTTCCCATAGGAGAGGAATAGAAAGAAAAGAAAAATGCATGATCCATCCACATCCCATCCATATCTCCATCTTTGATTTGGGCTGGTTCTAGAGCTGATGTTTCAGGAGACTTGATGAGCCAGAGCCATTTAGACTTACAGCCATTGTCCCATACTGTGCCCATTGTTTAATACAGTAATTTATCCCTCAACCCCCCAATTTTCACCCCCCCCCATTCCAATAGAGATCAGTTCAATAGAGTATAGTGTATATACCTGTTTTTGAAAAAGAGATAATGAGATTCTTTTGATTGGATTTTTGTTGATTCACACAGACAGAAAAAGCATGCAATGCAAAGGATAATAAATATAAAAAATAAAAAATAATAAAAATATAAAAAAAAAAAATATTCAAATTTTGATTTCTGAATTTTTTGGGTTTCATTATTTGTAAGCATAAATCATCAAATTTACAAAAAAAAAAAAAAGGCTGAAAATTTTTCACTCTATGTGTGTAAAATATATAATATATATGAGTTTTCACTTTCTGAAATGCGTGACAAAAAAAGTGTTTTTTCAAAGTCATTTTTTCGATTGTTATCGGCAGCTATATATTGGTTTTCTGATTTCATCCCCCTCTAAACTTCGAAATCGATATCGGACCAAAAAACTGGTCGGCATCAGTCGGGCTCGAGCCTTAAGTACCGCTTCCAGCAGCTAATGCGGCAGAGGCTGAAAGAAACGCGGTTTCTGCTGCTTTTCCTGTTTCTTTTGTTAAAAGTGTCCCGTTGGGACGGTGCATCTAGAGCGAATTAAACTGCAGTGTAGGACGAGGGAGTGAAACATGAAAGTGGTTGTGGAGTACAGACTCCCGTACCGGTTTGTGTTTCTGCTAATCCCCACTCGAATCCCTCTGAACCGGAACGAGGTGCCCCCGGAGAGAACCCTCCCGTCATTTTGTTAATGAAGTGCTTTTGTGTACGTGGTGGATTCGAGGGGATTTATTATTATTTTTTATTTTTTTCCATCCTGTAAATATTCGCTGTAAATCATCTTAACGTTTTGACGAACGGGTCCAATTTTAATTAATAGGAGTATTAATGGTTTGTGGGGAAGGGAAGGGGGTGTGGAGTGCATTGGTAGCGGCTGATGGAGATTGAATAGGGCCCCTCGTGTCCTCCAGACCAGGTTGCACACTATATCACTCCGGCTAGCACGGCTTACTCCTCCTCAGCGCTGGGAGCCAGAGAAGCTGTGGCCAGTGGACTGCAGGGTAATTGCACGGGTGTTGCGGCAGCTATTGCCATTAATGTCATTATAATTTGATTATATCAGTGGTAAAGGATTCCTGTGGTTCTTTTCTGGTGTCTGTCTGAGTGGGAGTACATCTATTGGAACGTGGCGCACAGTACATCAAATGCTGCCTTTGTCCCTTCCTATTGATCTCTTTTCACTGGACAGCTGTTATCGCCAGTTTACTGAGATTAACCTGAGCTCTAACTCATTGTTTCTGCTCCCTTTTGCAACGCGTTTTGTGACTTGGGAGGAGGTGCTTGTATTTATGTTTAGCCGGTTGTGACACTCTGCGAGTCTCTACCGCTCCGGGGGAAAAATGTGTCGAGAGTATGTGACGGATAAACATTTTATTACAGTATTGCTGCACTACTTGAAGTACAGTTGACAGCAGCAGCTGGAGTTAGGTCATGCTTCACAGTACACAAAAAAAGGGTTAAAGTCCCCACAAAGTCAGAGGGAATGACATAATGGTTCTGCTCTACTCTGAAGCAAAGGCACTTCTCCGTGCAGGGCCCCCGGGAGCTCTGCTGGGTTTCCGGGATAGGTAAAGCGGTCTTTGGGGCGAAGAGCTCGCTAATCGAATGAGTAATCGCCCGGGCCAGACCGTTGGAGCCTTCAGTGGAGTCAGCTGGACTGGGCGGCAGCGAGCTAATTGTCGCTGAGGCAGTCTAGAGCTCGTGCGAGATAAAGGACGGACCCAGGGACGTCTCGGCGGGGTCCAGGCTGACGAGGGAAGGGGCGTGCACGTGCACCCGCGAGAGCGTGTGGCAGCGCGAGGGGGGCGGGGTCGGCGATCCGTGGGCCTGCTGTCCCAGGCGCTCAGGCGCCGCCTCCAGGTTGGGGTCCCTGCCCCTGGCTCCGGCCCTTACCCCTCGCCCCCCTCCCTTCTGTTTGTGCCTCTCCCACGCCGAGCTCAGCTTGATGGTCATGGCCAGAAGGTTCTTCCCCAGGAACACGGTGGAGACGCGAGGGTCTCGGTACCACAGCATGCCCGTGGCTCGCAGGAAGAGCGTCAGGATGTTGACGGTGACCAGGCTCAGCCAGGGATACACGGCCTCTCTGCGCAGCCCCGTCTCGCCATAAGGGGCGGCGGTGCCCAGCTCGGTCAGTGACACGCACGGCAGCAGCAGCAGCAGGACGTAGCAGTAGAAGAAGACCAGGCCCTCCACCCACAGCGGCACGCCCAGGCTGCTGTGCGTCTCCCACAGCCCCGCCTGCAGGTCCAGCACGTCCAGCAGGTCCACTACCACCCACAGGAGCCGGCTGCGAACTTCCTGCTTCCTGCGCAGCGGGGTCATGTGGTCGGCGCCCGTCAGGACCAGGAAGAGGGAAGGGAGGCAGACGGAGAGCAGGAGCGTGAGCGTCTTCCTGGCCAGCGGGTCCGGGGGTCGCCGGTCCTGCCGGTAGTTCTGGCACACGAAAAAGAGCTTGAGCTGCAGGAGCGAGAGGAAGAGGAACCAGAGGGCGTTGGCGAAGCCGCGCCGCGGCGACTGCGCCTCCGAGGCCACGCCCGCCGAGACGAAGCGCAGCGCCAGCAGGAAGCAGAAGTCGCCCAGCAGCACGGCGGCGCACGGCCACAGCCCCAGCCCCGCCCTCCAATGAGACCCCAGCATGCTCTGCTCCAGGAGGTAGAGGTCGACCACCGCCATCGTGCTCACCGTCACCAGGGTCGCGACACACACCTGGGGCGGGGGCACCATGCCTGAGAGAGAGGGAGAGAGAGAGATGGAGAGATGGAGAGATGGAGTGAGAGCGGGAGAGACGTGACATTTACAAAGCTCTCGGGCACAGGATCAGCTTCCCTGCTTTCAAGATCTGGATCGGAGTGCTTAATGGTGCGTGCACGTACTTGATACATGCCATTAAACATCACATCTTACAAAAAATTTTGTAACTTTAGGAAGCTAAAATGATAGGCTGTGGTTTATTGAGAGGAAAAAAGCCTTCCATTATGGATGAAGAAACACCAAAATTAATTAAACGTTTACAATTGATTGTTAGCCGTTTAAATAATTAAATGATAATCTATAAGTAGTTATTTTATTTCTAATGAAATGATGGTCCTTCCATGGTGTTGCACACGATATTGCCCAGTGCCCCGTTGCGCAACAATATTGCAGGAAATAATTCAGTATGTAATTTTGTTTATCTAATTGCAATCTCCTGCACGTAATCACCAAGAAGTCGAAACAATTTCAGAAATTAAGTTTATTTAAATCGAAGATACTGTCACACACATACTGCCACACTGTGGAACTTACAAGGTGTTAAATGCTGCAACTCAAAAACAGCGATACGGGGAAAATATAGTGTCAACAAACAAAAAACGAACGACTATGACCGATAACAGAGCCACGCGATCCAGTGGCTGATGATTGATCACCGTGCAATAAAAGTTGCCGGAGTGCAGTACGTGACGTGGTCTGTGTATCGGCTGCCTCCGTAGTAAACTAAGTGTGTTTAAAATTATTTGTGGTAGTTTAAAAAAAATAAAAAATAATAATAATAATTTTAAAAAAGGAAAAAAAACATCAAATCAATTTGTAAAATGTTTATGAGCATAATGGACTGACAACCCGAGCTACAGGGCACCCTTTTAGTGAAAGCGAGCCGAAAAAGAGAGTGGGACACCACGGCTCTGCTAAAATATGTTAAGGCTGGGCCAGTGGGCCTCTATAATAGAAGTGGTCTATATATTCTGCTGTTTTTATCACACTATCACTGGAGCATTGCCTTTCTCAGTGACCCGTACAGTGACATCAGTAGCTGTCATCTTTTTGTTGCGTTTTCATTTGCTTAATGTTACCATAACTGCCATCTCTGTGAGGACCACCTGCTCCCCACTCTTTACTGCCACCGGTCCTCGTGTCGTGTGAAATACGAGTTGGGAACAGGTGTTAAAAGTGATTTCTCTCCCTTTCTCCTGCAGCTGCTCCATTTAAACTGCACTTTCTGGTTATGAAATTTTTAAGTTGCTCCTTAATTCTCCGCGAGATTCGCCGGTTTTCTTTCGTGTCCTCGGCTTATTTATCATTAATGAGTTGTACAAAAGGATGGCGAGGCACTCGGTCAAAGTCTTTTTCCCCCCACACAGCCTTGCGTACCCTCATGCCTTTAATTGCAGCTCCTGCAGTGTAGTCCAAATTAAATGCAGGTTTATTTATATTTGTTTTGGTTGTGTATGTGTGTGCATATATTTGTGCATTTGTTATAGAGAGAGTATAATCTTGTGATTAATGAGCAGGGAGCACTTTCTCATCAGATTTAAGCTTTTAAAAAATACAAAAAAAATTTTTTTTTAAATGTATGAAATCCTGTAGTCTACTCCTGGCAAACCGTATTTCAGCATTTGGTAATATAAAGCCTTCATATTGATCGCCGGAGAGAAATGATCACTGGCTTTACTGTGAAATCGAAACTTCTCCTTATCCCATTGAACTGGAGAGCCCGTCGGTTATCGCCTTCGACAGGGCAGCTGTGCATCAGATATAATCCCAACACTGCTGAGGGTATGAGCAGCTCCTGGGACTGATGCCACGAGAAGACAAAATCATTATCATTAGAAAAGTACTGTTATGGAAAAGCTAGAACCTGTAATTAAGCAAAGTATCCGCACAATCGAAGCTGGAGCTGTGTAGGTTGTGCAACACATAAAACTGGAAAGAAATACACACACCCGTGCGTGCGTGCGTGCGTGTGTGCGTGCGTGCGTGCGTGAGAGAGAGAGAGATTAAATTATTTGATCTAGGGACAAAAATCTGTAAATGTAAATTGGACTTGAATACTGGGGTGAGTGACTGAGTGGATGAATGACAGTGATCAATTCTGGCTTTTCACAGGCCTAGTAAAGTGTCAGTGCCTGATGGTAACGGTTCAGAAACACAGAAAGGGAGAAGAAGGATCGGAAGGAGTGTGTGATGAAGAAGAAGGGAACAAAGGGGGTGAGATTTTTTTAATCGGCGAAGAAGCCACGTCATCTGGATATGAGCGGATTTAAACATGTCACGCGTTGTTAACCGTTCAGCAATAAATGACTTGAATATGTTGCTGAATGGCCCGTAATAATTCATCCTCACTAAGCCGAGAGAGACGGAAAACAAATGGAAGCCCGCTATCTAATAGTATCTTATCACCCTCAAAGACTTTTTACCACACCACCCTCAACCGATTATATGCCTAGGAACTGAATAGGTGACCTGAATTACTGACTGAGAATGCTGTCATTTCAAATGGCCCTTTGTATTTTCTGTAGTACACTTGGGAAAAAGTCTATTGCTCGCTCCGGCTACCTTTTATTTTATTTAGGATATTCATTGCATTTTTATCTCGAGTGTTTTTCATGAGCTGTGCTTTTCTTATACATATATTTTCAACAAATTAAATTTATGGTTTTACAGGTATAAATCATGAGGAGAGCATCCTCTATGCGCATTAATAATGACTAAATCCATCATTCCTGAGTGGGGAACGGTACAGACTGTTACGGTATTACAGTGAGTTATTGCCTGCTGAGGTCCACAGGTGAGTATACCATGTCTCTGTGCGATCGTACGAGTGCCCAGGACTGGAGGCATGTGGGCAGGTTGCTGATTTACTGGGCCTTTACACACGCGGAAATCTGCCTCATATGGAGGGAATATCTCATCCGGAGTCTTGAGTGGAGATTGGACGAAAGGGATTAGAGCCATGCATTTATTTTATTATTTGTGTGTTGCTATGGGAGGCAGGGGTTGGGGGTGGGGGGGATGGAGAGACCAGGATGAAGGTTGGGGGAGAGTGGATTGAGTATATGAGATTTTGTCAGGGGTATCACACGGAGCTAGCTGAGCATGGCAGGGATAAGACACAGCTGGTGAGCGAGGATGTATCAAGGGTAGGATGTAGGTGGAGTGCTGATAATGTGCCGTCTCTGTAGGCGTGGGGCGGGCGGTCGCTGCTGTTGCACTCCGGATTCACGCAAGGTACTTTACCTTGATTACTCCAGTGAAAATATCCATGAATAAATAAGACGGAACGACAAACTGTGTTGCCATCGGATGTTGGCGTCTGTTAAGCAAACAATGTAAAATGTACTGTAATAAAGCATGGTAAGTATAGCATTGAAGCAAGTGCTCTCTTTCTGTGTCTGTCTGCCTAATGTTTTCTCTCTCTTGAGCACATGCGCGCACACACACACACACAGCTGTGTGTGCCTGTTAAAAATACACGAGCCTCATTGTCACTTCTTGTTTTTCAATTGTGGAAATAAGCCAGGTGCTCTGGGAGACTGAAATAAGTAAAATTGATTACCCCAGATAGTACTTTCCCTGCAAACATTACTTCCTTCACAAAATAGGCTTTCATTTCTTCAAAATAAACAGTCGAGAGTGCAAATCTAAGGGAAACGTGGATCAGCTACATGTAGTTGGTAGGAGGATAGGAGGGCTGCGATTTTGGTGTATTGTGAGGGACAGATAAAACAGAATGACACGTGATATACAGAGGAAGACAGGTGCATTGTTTCATTTCACTGAGCCGAACAATTGCTGGAGGAAAAGAAAAAAAAATGTATTTAATTTTTTAAAATGCTCTTTTGGTGTATAGGCTACCTTTCTTGAATAGATCTCGATACCGATTCAATCTTAAGATGCAGCTGTAGGTTATATGTGAAAGTGCTTACATATAATTTAAGTGGCAGTTTGGATTTTATATAAATGGACTCTTCTCATTCATGCATTATAAACGTGCATCATCAAATATTTGTACGCAAAATAGCTCAACTTTCAAATTTCATTAGCTGCATTCCAGAATTTATCGAGACAACTTTTTGTGTAAAACGGCTGTGTTGGCGAGTAAAAGTATAGTTACCCGATACATACGGTACAGGTCCTGCCGTCTCCCCAGACTGTAACGAGCACGCTTAGCTAATGAACATATAAACCGTCTTTCCAGTCGAAATTTATAATGCTATATTTCCTTCGTTGCACACAGTCGGTCCACTGTATTCCAGTAAGGACGTGCCGTGGTTAATTATACTGTTCAATTAAAGTCCCCAAGGCGTCGCAGTGAACCCCATCAGCTACATTTCAGTTTAGGTAAAAGCGTAAGGAGTCATATTTTTATAAATTTTTTCGTTCTTCTGTGACAGCTTCTGTGAAATTTTACTCCGAAAATATTGATAAACGGCTCAAATTCGTCGTCAAAGGAGCTCCATCTCTTGGATTGTCCCTCGTAGCATCCACTGAAGCCCGGTTTTCTGTCTGACCGTCAAAGCTTCGGCGTTTCCGACTCTGAACTGAGCTTGTCTTTCTGTCTGCGAGGTGTGGAGAACGCGGGGATGTGGTGTAGTCTCCGCCGCTTATTGATTTAAAGCTGTGTGCATGCATGCCAAAGACCCCAACCTAACCGTGGACAACTGGGGGTATAATAGCCGAAGTGAGGCGAGAGGGTAGGAGGTGAAAAACGGAAGAAACGCGCCACCAACCAGAGTTTATGATTGCAGTGTTAATTTGTAGGCAGGTTACGTGCTCTCGCTTTCCCCCTTTTCTTCCTTTCTCCCTCCCTCACTCTTTGCCTCCCTCTTGACATCCCTCTCCCCCTCCCCCTCCCCTCCCTTTCCTTTTACCTTTATAACTTTGAGACGGAGATGGAGCGTCTTGAATATTCACGAGCTTCCAGTGTCGTCGGAACGGTGCTAGCGATGATAACCGTGCGAGCCGAAATCATAATAATCGTAATTGCATTAGTTAAAGAAAGAACAGTCATGATTACCCTGCCACCCTTTAGTGAATGATCGTAGGCTACTTCCCGGGTGGAGCGAGCAGTGCCTGTGGGTGTATTTAGGAGCCCAGATGTTACAACTTTAATTCATTATCAGCTGCTCTCTCTCTCACACTCCCATACACTCACACACTCTCTCCTGTCTCCCTGTACTCTATTAATTTAGTAAGAAAGACGTTTGTCAGTGGGTACCTGATATTTAAAGTGGAATTACTGTCTTCTTTTATTAATAGTAATGCTTACTTTCCCCATATCTCAGGGATATTTCCACTGTTGAGTAATAAGAAGTGAAATGGAGATTGCTTTTGACCAAAATGTGTGCATACTTGTTAGAGAAGGAAGTGGAACATAGAACCCATGACTGAGTGTTATATTTGTGGGTGTGTGCATGTGGAATTCTATTTTGTGTGTGCCAGTGTGTACACACAAATATGTTTATACTGTGTGTACGCACACACGTATTTTCACTGGATAGTCAATAAAAACACATTTAAAAAACATACTGCTGTGTGTGTGCGTGCGCGCGGGTGGGGTCATTGATACTTATGTTGGTCAGGGGTGCTGGTCAACAATGCAGTGCGGCTTGTGGGAAGGTTTGGTGTGTTGTGAGGTTGGACTATGTGATTGTCGTCTTCTATAGAGGGAGGTGATGCACTTAAGTTGTATTTTTAGGGCTTTTAAGCTTTATTGGACAGCACAGTGTAGAGAGAGAGAGGGAGGGAGGGAGAGGGAGATGCGACAAAGGCCGCACGGCCGGATTCAAACCAACAACGTTGCGGCTCGCGACGAGCATGTGGACGATGGTGCTCGTACAGGCTACGCCACCGAGACACCCCGTGATTGCACATTACTCCATATTTACAGCAGCGCATTTGAATTCTAAGTGCTTCTCTGTTTTTCATTTTTCTTGAAACCTCAACCCCCCCCTCCCCCAAACACCATCATGGGGTCAGCTTTGAGTGAGAGTTTTAATCAGACCAGAGGGAGCTGGGGGTGGGGGAGGAGGGGGGGGGGCAGAATCATCTTTCTTGTCACAATCAGCTACACGCTCCACTGACTCCCATAGAGAGGTTTTCCATTTTTTGCTTTCAATTCATTTTTTCTTTTTGCTTCCTCTCTTTCAATCTCACACTCTCCTCTTTTCCCATCAGCCCCCAGTGGGTGTGGTTGAAGGTCACTCTGCACCGGCTCACTTTCTGTGGTAAGCAAGAGTGAGAGAGAAGGTGCGGGAATTTTCGCAGCAGAGTGAAGACGCTGGAAGGACTGGAGGTTTTCGAGACGGTCTGAGTTGAGAACCGACAGAATCTCAAATTCCGCCGGTGGAAGGCGATTACGGTTCAGTCGAGCGCTACCCTTCCACAGACCGCGTCCTCAAAACGATGCCGCTGCTTCACGTCTGATTCTAGGCGGGGTAAAGTTTCTCTATTCTGCTCCCTTCAGGAGATTTTACGGCCTCCCTTTTAAACCACCAAGGCTTTCAGGACTGACGGAGAGATAAACCGTAGCTTGGATGTAATGAAAACCTGCAGACGGGTCCCCCCGGACATGGGCAGAGTGGTCCTGAATATACAGCGATCCGCCACGATCAGCGTTGAGTTGGAAACGTATAACTGGACGGCACAGGCCAAAGCGTTCAGTTCTTTGTGTTTTCATTGGATTTTTCAAAGGCATAGTCACGCTTCCTGGCTGTGTAATCTGTGTGTTTTGCACTCTTGCTTCAGCACCCAAATCGTTATTAATTCAGTTGAGCCTACCAAAGTGCTTCTAAAGCTTGAGTGGCCCTTACATGTTGGCCCTCCCGGATCAGAGTGCAGTGGCCCTTACATGTTGGCCCTCTCGGATCAGAGTGCAGCGGCCCTTACATGTTGGCCCTCTCGGATCAGAGTGCAGCGGCCCTTACATGTTGGCCCTCTCGGATCAGAGTGCAGCGGCCCTTACATGTTGGCCCTCTCGGATCAGAGTGCAGCGGCCCTTACATGTTGGCCCTCCCAAATCAGAGTGCAGCGGCTCTTACATGTTGGCCCTCCCAAATCAGAGTGCAGTGGCCCTTACATGTTGGCCCTCCCAAATCAGAGTGCAGTGGCCCTTACATGTTGGCCCTCTCGGATCAGAGTGCAGCGGCCCTTACATGTTGGCCCTCTCGGATCAGAGTGCAGCGGCCCTTACATGTTGGCCCTCTCGGATCAGAGTGCAGTGGCCCTTTTGGGGCCAGTGCCCTCACAGCCAAGGGTGGAATCAAATCAAATCTAAATTTATATATACAGCGCATTTCACAAACAGTTGTCACAACGCTTTACAGAAAAGCCTGGCCTAAACCACCACAAGAGCAAGCCAAAGGCAACCGTGCCAAGGAAAACTCCCCTGGATGGAATAGTTTCATGCTGCCACCAGAGTGTGGCCACTGCTGTTTTTATTTTTTTGTTTTTTTAAACTAAAGGATTGGTTCTAAATTTCAAAACGGCAAGAACACCGTCGACTAAATTTATGTAGCGGTTTAGCGTCTCGAGGCTGGGATTTCAGGGATTGTGTTTGTCGGGCTTTGGTGGAGTCGTGCCACGAGCTAGGCTTTGATTATATTGGTGTGCTGTAGTTGATGTTTAAAATGAAGACTTTGCCCTGAGTTGGGTGTAAATGCACAGTCAGCCCTGCCTCCTTTCTCCCCCAAGGCAGGGCTGACAGTTCTTCTGACGGTAACAACTTTTCACACGGCGTCCGCCTCCGGGGGGCTGGCGCAGTCTTCTCCTGCCTTGTGCCACACGCTCAGAATTACCCTGACACACGCTCAGAATTACCCTGACACATCCTCAGAATTACCCTGACACATCCTCAGAAGTGCCCTGACACATCCTCAGAAGTGCCCTGACACATCCTCAGAATTACCCTGACACATCCTCAGAAGTGCCCTGACACATCCTCAGAAGTGCCTTGACACATCCTCAGAATTACCCTGACACATCCTCAGAATTACCCTGACACATCCTCAGAAGTGCCCTGACACATCCTCAGAAGTGCCCTGACACATCCTCAGAAGTGCCCTGACACATCCTCAGAAGTGCCCTGACACATCCTCAGAAGTGCCCTGACACATCCTCAGAAGTGCCCTGACACATCCTCAGAAGTGCCCTGACACATCCTCAGAAGTGCCCTGACACATCCTCAGAAGTGCCCTGACACATCCTCAGAAGTGCCCTGACACATTGTCCTCGAGCAGAATATGGTCTATGCGCACGTGCACACACACACACACAATGCCATTTCCATTTCTAAGTGAAGCGCAGCATGACACATCCTCAGAAGTGCCCTGACACATCCTCAGAAGTGCCCTGACACATCCTCAGAAGTGCCCTGTCACACACACACACACACACCTGACACATCCACACACACCGCATTGCCCTGAATTGCTCTGTGGTGCCCTGACACATCCTCAGAATTACCCTGACACATCCTCAGAATTGCCCTGACACATCCTCAGAAGTGCCCTGACACATCCTCAGAATTGCCCTGACACATCCTCAGAATTGCCCTGTTGCCCTGACACATCCTCTCTAGTGCTATCAGCGAACAAGAGAGGGGAGACGTAATCGGCTGTATGACACCCTGATAGGGATGACTATGATGGAACTCCACCACCTAAGCCGATTAAATTAAGAAGGTAACGAAGGTAATTCATGAGTGTTTTACACTGGGGAGTTTAATTAAACACATCAGGGGAAATGGCTGAGCTTTATCTATCATTCAGTTATTTTTATTGTGCATCTTTAATTACTTATTTAATGTACACATCGTCGCATAAATCACATCTAAAGATTGCGATGCTAATATTGGACGTCGGGGTCATGATGGCGTCTTATCTCCATCATTTACAGAACGACAGAACCAATTCAGAATTGCAGACTTCCATTTTTGCAGTGTACAGAGGGGCTAGCTCTGTGTGATGCTTTCACCGTTGCTGTACCTCTCTCGTCTCTGTCGGCCTCTGTCTGCGACGCTCTCTCTATCTCCCCATCTCCCCCTGTCCGCCCGCTGTCTCCATCGCTCCCCCCGGTCCGGCTATCTGTCATAGTCTTTCCTCCTTTTTGTGTAAGTGTCACTGTTTCCCCGTGCCTGCTTGTCCTCCGGCGTGTGTGTGTGTATCTTGCTCTCGCGCCTTCACATCACCGCCCCCCTTCGTCTTGGCCCCGCCGCGGCGGATTCAGCCGCACTCCGCGCCCGCCGTACTCCATTAGCCGACTTCGAGAGCGCGGCGTCTGCGTCGCAGCCAGGCTTTTACAATCACAGCGCCGTTAGCACATACTTCCAAGGGGGCGATTAACTTCAAGTGAAGTTCCGATTTAAAGTGGGCCTCATTTGCTTAGCGGCGGCGGCGCGCGGCTGTCGGCGTGCTTGCAGCTCAAGCACTCAGTCTCAGTTCAGCGGCGTGGCCCTCGCTTTTGAATTGAATACTGAGTGTGCCAGCGCTGGCCGCAGCTGCCCTGCAGGGGGGCCGCACGTAATTGGCCATAGTGTCACCCAGGGAGTGGGGGGGGGGGGGGGGGGGTTCAGGGGCACGCCTCATTTACCACAGTTACCCTGTTTGTTGTCCGTTTCACTGTTCGCAGATCTGATCCAAGCCAAATGAATCCTGGTGGTCGAAAATTAAATGTTGCTTCTAACTAGACGTGAAAAAGGAATATTTATATTTTTTCGAATGTTCAGCTGAATACTAAAGATCTTTCCGCACTCCAGGCATGCAGAAACATTCCGGTTTATTTAGCCTAAAGATTTCTCCTCGCAGGGCCAAAAAGGCCCTCGCGTTTAATGTTTTTTCATTAGAATATGCTCTTTTTCTGCAGGCTAGCTGTCAAAGCACTCTCTCATTGAGGAATGGGTCCTTCTATAAGCAGCACACCATGTTTTAAAAATTACTCCAGTTCATACCGCATTTTGCCTTTGGGTAAGGTGTTGGGTAAAGGTCAGTGTATTTCATAGTAATTAGACTGTTGATTACTTTGTGCTTCTACGTCCACCTCCATGAAATGTATTCATAAACCCCTTGCAGTATGAGGCAGAAGTAAAGGCTCTTTTGACTTCCTTCCGACAGTCTGCTTTCGCTCTGGTCCACCTAGCAGTGACTGCAATGTGGAAACTCACTTGTCAAGGGTTTTGCTGGCACTTGGTGTGTGTGCTCATTCTTTAACAAGCGCTTATTCACGAGCTCTCTCTCTCGCTCTCTCTCTCGCTCTCTCTCCTCTCTCTCTCACACACTCACACGCGCACACACACAATCCCATGTATACAGTGAGCACCATAATTCATTGGACAATGACACATTTTTTGTTATTTTGGTTCTGTAAGTTTGAAAGGATACCATGACAATGAGGTTGAAGTGCAGACTATCAACTTTAATTTTTTGTGTATTGTCATCCATATCGGATGTGGATGGATAACTTGTTCAATAGGAAAATGAGTCAGGAGAAACAACCCTTAAAGTGATCCATCCATATCTACTGTATATCTGGCAGCAGAGTGATGGTTTGAGGCTCGTTTGATACCTCAGACCCTTGATCACTTACAGCCATTTAGCCAACCATGTATTCCATACTGTTCCAGCATAATTTACAGCTAAATCTAGTCCCACCCCCCAATTCCCATAGAGATCCATTCAAATGCAGATAAGTTATAATATCGCTTGTAAGAGTACCAGAATATAAGAGATCAAAGAGTCTTTTGATATTGTTGGATCACAGACATCAGGAAGTCATGGCATGCAAAGGATATGCGACCAAATATTAAAAATGATTACTTTATTCTACATTATGTTAAACTGTCCAATATGTTGTCATGCCCGAAAATGGGGAGGACTATGTACTAAAGGTTCTATAATTTCTAAGCGGTTCATCCGATATGGATGAAAATACCGTCAAATTAAAGCTGACAGTCTGCCCTTCAACTTCATTGTCATTGTATTCTTTCATAGTGCTAGAGTACAGAACCAAAATAACAAAAAATGTGTCACTGTCCAATGAATTATGGTGCTCCCTGTATATACAGGATAGTCATATACTGTACGTTTGCACAGTGGCATATACAAAAAGGTGTGCATTCTCTCTCACAAGCAACTACTTACCCATTCATACACTCATCCTTGGATGCAAGCACGTCTCACTTGCATGATGGGTGATGGGTGACCTGATATTTGCATTTCTGCCACTTTGTTTTACGATGTGACAGACCAACACACACACACTCTCTTTCTCGCTCGCTCGCTCGCTTTCACTCTATCACACACACGCACACACACACACACACACACTGTCTTCCATCTGTCGTAACTGGATTGTACTGTAATGTATTACAGCACCATTGACCACACTGACTCTTGTTTTCAAAGGATAGTACACTGTTTGTCAGCAGAAATTATCGGTTAAATGTCAATCACATAAGGGTTTGTGTATCCTGACTTTACGTGCGCTGCATTTATAATCTCTCCTCTGTATTTGTCTTTTTTTCCACGGCCCCTTCAGAGAGGAATTCCGATTGGCCAGTTCTGCAAGGACTTCAATGAGAAAACTAAAGATCTGAAAGAGGGCATCCCTCTCCCCATCAAGATCCACGTCAAGGTCTGTTTCCTCCCTCTCCTCCCTCTTTAAAAAAAAATTATCTTTCTTCCCCCCCTTCTCAAATTCAATATGCTCCATGAGCGTAGGTTACCGTTTTATTTACAAGGCTTTCAAGTACCAAATATGTTGTTATTGATAATAACCCTTATGTTGGCCATCTTTATGTTGTTCTTTTTATCCCCCCCCAGTTTATGAATCCAGGGGGCCTTGTTATCAAAACAACGGCCTTTTGCCAGAGTAGTTTCTAAATGAGGTCATATGTCACATGGGCCCAGGAGTGTTGGACGCAAAATGATTTAGAACAGTGTAGAAATACAATGACTATCGCTGTCTCACACCTGCTACTTTTTTCTTTAAAAAAAATAATTGTTATTATATATTTTTTTGCTCTTTTTCACATTGCCTCTCTGCTGGTACTTTCAAAGATTGCTTTATTGCGTTGGTGTCTTTTCCCTTTCTCTGTGAAAAATGAGATATCACAGGGCTGTGGCTACAAAATAAATGAAATCAATAGTAGATAACTGTAGATAAATGAAAAGCAATAGAAGTTGCTTGCGTCCTCATAACATCACAAGGCCCAGCATATGTTACACATATTAAGAATGGTAGCAAGGATTCCAAGGCATGCATTTTAGCCAGTGTAAATGAGTTTGAAATCACTTAACAGGTTTTTTTGACAATGGAAGTATGTGCAGAATTTGAAGGAATTACAACTGACAGAGAAATTCATGCATCTTTGGTGTTTTCACCATACGCAATATGGCCACCATGGTCTATGAATCACCAGTCAGTTCACGTATGTGTTCTTCCAAAAATGAATCTCTTCAAAATGGAAAAATGACTTGTATGAGAGAATGTTTTCGGCATTCACAGTATGCACAAAATGATGTACAGTCTGTCTAACCTAACGAATGTAAATGTATTATATGACCATGAAAGTGTGACATATTTGAGCAAAACCATGTCGTATTTAGACCCCAAACCATTCCTGTTTGTGAAAGGTTTGCTGCAAAATCAATGCATTTTTTATGGAATAAAATAACACCCGAATCACTTTTCTGATGATAACAATGCAACATTGATTACAAAACTAAACTATTTTAGTAGAAATTACATTTGTAAAAATGATTAAAGGATTTTAATCAGACACAAAATTGCATACATTTTTTTCTATTAATTCCAAGAATTGTTATTTGACATATAATTGTGTAAATAATTTCATAGATGTAGATGTGATTTCTCAGAATTAAGGAGACTGAGTTGAAGGGCTTTATGGATTTTTTTAAAAAATTTTATGCAATTGAGTTTCTTCAGAAAGGGAAGTTAATTGAAGGAATGTTGTGGGAATGTTCTGTTGTCTGTTTGAAATGAGCCGATTGCATTCAGGTGGAACTAAGTTGAAAAGTGCTCTACGGTGCAGACCCTTTTAGCCAAAGTGGCTTACTAAAGTGCATCTCACCAGGTGAGCAAACGCCACAGGAGCAAGAGAGACACATAGTTCCAATCACTTAAGTGCCACTGTCAAAGTGCGTGCCTCTAGACATCCACAATAAAGGGAGAAGAGGTTAGATTTCTCTTTCTGTAATTAAATAGAAACATTGAGGTGGCTGAAAAGGTGAATTTCGGAACATCCGGTGATTCTGCCTCCCGGATTGATTTGGGAAGGTTGTTCCACCACCGGGGGGCGAGGGTAGAAAAGAGCCAGGGCAGCCAGACGCAGGAATAGACGGGGCGGCCAGCTGGCGGGAGGAAGCTGAATGGAGAGTGTATGGTTGGAGTGTACGGTGCAACCGTTGTCTGACGATAGGGAGGGGCAGTGCCATTCGCAGCTAGGTATGCCATTGTGAGCGATTTCAATTGAATGTGGGCAGCCACCAGAAGCCAGTGAAGGGTGTTAAAAAGTGGCATGACAAGTGTGAATTGGTATCCTCATAAAATCACAAGGCAAAGGCATATGTTGTATGCATTTTAACCAGTGTAAATGAGTTTGACATAACTTAACTGATTATTTGATAATGGAACTATGTGCAGAATTTGAAGGTATTACAACTGAAGACCAGACGGGAAGCAGAATTCTGGAATTTTGGACCGGTTGCGGTGGACTGGTGGCACAGGCCGGTAGACTGGCCAGCAAGGTGTTACAGTAGTCCATAGGAGAAATTACAAGGGCTTGTACAAGTAGGTGTGTGGTCTCTTTGGTAAGGAAGAGGCGGATTCTCCGGGTGTTGTGAAGGGAGAGTCTGCATGACTGGGTGGTTGCTACACTGTCTTCCGCAAGTTGTGCTTCAGGTGGTGGGCAGAAAAGGAATCTGGAAAAATAATTGAATTTGAAGGGATAGGGAGTTGAATTGTTATTAAATTTGTGGAATTGACCCCGTGGTCTACAATCTTCAAACTTCAACACTTAACAAGTTATTTTTACTTTACATTTAGGATATCCATAATACAGGTATATGGTATGTATACCCAATTTTGACATCATACCGTATTTGGTTCTTGAGTAGAATTAATGAATCTATAAACACATTGGCATCTTGTTGCTCGAACGTCTTTAGTTATGGTATTGGAATATCCTGTCCAGTAACCCGCAATGCCATGCGTTCTTTATGAATATTCATTAACATGAATTTGACCTGAAAATAAGTTTAAAAGGTGTGTGATGTGTACCTGATTTGTGTAATTGGACATTATTATATTATGCATCAATACAACATCATGATTCTCATTGTCTCTTTATATAAAAAAAATAATAATAAAAACTTTTTTTTTTAAGTACTGACATGGGCATTAAGTTTTTTGGGGGTACTAGCAAATGAAAGTGCCTATTAGGAAAACATGTTTTATAAGTTGGCTTATGGTGTACTTTTATTTTATTTTTTTAACACTACATGTGTTGAAACCAGAGAAACATTCCAGTGCAGGCAGAGCCAGCAGCACTGGTTACCAAGCTTGCATACTGTTCCACCTCTGAAGAGTCACATCGCTGAACCTTTATGAGCCACGAGGAATAAGGAAGATATTACAAATTGCTCCATAAAACAAACATTTACTGTTCAGGTTACCTGAAAATGGAACCATTGCCTGTGGTAATAGCATATGCTCCACCCTGTTTCTTCCATTTAGTTATGGGAAGGGTTTTCCTCAGCCACTGATATTGATTTCCAGCATCACGTTGGATTGACGTACATTTGTACAGGTGCTGTTAAATGCCGAAGCGTGGGGACAGTGACAAAAGTTTTGTTGTTTTGACTCTCTGTCCAGCACATTGGATTTGAAATAAAACAATGAACATTAGCTTAAAGTGCACACTGTCAGCTTTAATTTGAGGGTATTTACATCCATATCGGGGGATTTGTGTAGGAATTACGGCCCTTTTTATACACCTTTTATCCCTCCATTTCAGGGGAAAATTTGACAATTGGCTGCTCAACTGTTTTATGGCCAGCTGTATGTCTTTGCACGGTTAGGTCGTGCACAAGAAAGCTGACAACAGGTCTAGAGTTGATTCTAGGTGTGGAATGTTCATTTGGTGTCTGTTGCTGCTGTCTCAACATGAGGACCAAATAAGTGTCCGTGCTGGGAAGCAAGAACACACTGGTGAGCTCAGCAATAGCAAACCGCCTGGTAGACCATGGAAGACCATTGTGGTGCATCACCAAAGAATACTTTCAATTGTGAAGAAAAAAAAACCCTTTCAACAGATCAAGAACACGGTGTCGGCATAGATGTGTCAAAGACTACTATAAAGAGAAGACCAGAGGGTTTACTGCATGATGCTAACCACTGGCATACCTGAAGAACAGCCAGGTTAGAGTTTGTTGAAAGGTGCATTAATTAAAATGCTGGAACAGTGTTATGGACAGATGAGACGAGTGTTTAACCTGTACCAAAGTGATGGAAACAGGAAAATGTGGAGACAGCTTATGAATAAACGCTCTCCCTCATGAGAAACATGATGGTGGTGGTGTTATGGCTTGGGCATGTATGGCTGCCACTGGAACTGGCTCACTCCTCTTCACTGATGATGTAACTGCTGACAGCAGCAGCAGGGTGAATTCTGAAGTGTACTGAAGCTGCATATCTGCTCAGATCCAACGAAATGCCTCATAACTCATTGGACGGCGCTTCACCTTGCGGCAGGACAATGACCCAAAACAACCGCTAAGCCAACCAATGGAGTTTTTCAGGGCCAAAAACTTGAATGTTCTCGTCTGGCTAAGTCAACCACCTGTGCAGAATCCAATTGAACATGCGTTTCACTTGCTGAAGACAACACTGAAGATGGCTGCAGTACAGGCCTGGCAGAGCATCACCTGGGAAGATACTCTGTGTCTGGGGATGTGTATGGATCTCAGACTTCAGACAATTATTGAATGTGCAGGATTTGCAACGAAATATGATGAGTTTATTTCAGATTATGTTAATTTGTCCAATTCCTTTTGCTCCCTTAGAATGGGGCGGACCATGTATAAAAAGGGCTGAAATTCCTAAACAGATAACCTGATATGGATGTAAATATCCTCGAATTAAAGCTGACAGTCTGCACTTTAACCTCAAATTTATTGTTCCATTTCAAATCCAATGTGCTGGAGAGCCAAAAAACAAAATTTGTGTCACTGTCCCAATTCTTCTGCATTAAACTGTAGAAGACTGGCCAGCTGACCATATTGGAACATTTATTTCCCCCAGAATAATATTTGATGCCGTATGCTGCCAGCTACACCCGAGAAGGTCTGGTTTTGTTGTTAGTTCGCTTATTTTTGATTGTTGTTAGTTCACTTATTTTTGATTGTTGTTAATGCAGTTGCTAAGGTTTTCTTGCCAGGATGGTATAAGCACACTTCACCTTTGCCGGTTTCGAGGACTACTTAACAATGGCAGCTGGTACCAGTATGAAAGTGGAGCCAGAAACCCTTCTGTAAGGCCAGGACAGCTGCGCTGTGGAAATTATGCAACGGTTTCCCACTTGTTCTTTGGGTATTTTATAACGGGGTAGGATGATTCGCATGTTCAGGACAAACCGGTGACAGGACTAATATTAAGTGGTCTGGCTAACGATACATATTTCGAGGGGTTCAAAACCGAAATGTTTAATTCAAAGAATGCCACTGTTGATAAGGGGATCTGCCTGGAAAATAATGTAATGTGTTTGATATCACTGCATATGCAGCATTAAAAATATTGTGTTGCAAACTGTATATTAGCGCTTCTGTCTGTGCTAGCTATCTTAGTTGACGGTAATTAACACTCATTATGAATACTGAGGATGACTCATTATTATACCAGGCATATAAGACTTGGGGGGAGCAGTGTCCTGTGTGCCGCATCCCAGCCAAATGCGCTCGTGCTGGGTGCACTGGTGCATCGTTATTAACGATTAGCATGCGGATGAGATTAGCGCTGAATTATGTATACCACTTGTGTATTTTATTCAATTCTGAGCAGAAAAACAAATGTTTGTCAGTTTGATTAGCCAGTGCAAATGCCTCATGCGTGAACGGAAAGGCAGCCCGAGTCTACACATTATCAGGGATGCCACATTAAAGTCACTTTAAAAAAAAAAAAATCTATTAAAATATCCCAGGACATAGTGATTTGTAATTGCCTTCTGATCAGCCACGCACGTCTACCCCTGTCCCAGAGATGTCACAAAATAGCCATGTCTTCCCATGTTAGTTTCCCTTTGTGTTTGCCGTCGTCGGTAACCATGCGGAATCATTGCTACACGCGCAAGGCCTGTGGAATATAAAAACGAGAGAGCGATTTGGTGAGGCTGATTTCAAAATATGTAGCATCTACTTGAATCTAGTGCTTTTGTAGTGTTGTGCCCACTTGTGCTGTCTTCAGTACAGCAGATCTGCAGCTGCACTTTCACATATTAGTGCCACTTTTTATTAAAAAAAAATTCAGAAATACCTGTGCTGGTGCTCACGCCCCACTGACGGTGTTGAAAAGGGCATTATGTCTTTGGCATTTTTCCCTCTGGTTCTATCCTACTGAGAATTTGTTCTATCTCAAAATGGGTTTCTGGTTTTGAATGGCCAGTCGCGTGTGGAAATTATATCAAACCAGTCATTCAAGGGTGAGATCCCACAGGCGGAGCCCGTAGCCAGTTTTCAGTTTAATCAGATCTCTCTCTTTTATATTTTAATGAAACTTTGCATACAAATGAGAAGCTGGGACTTCAGTGATACAAAGTACTTAACGACATGTGCATAAGGTGAACATTTAATAGAGCCAAGTGCCAGAGAGCTAAAGACTATATATGTGTTAGGTACTAAAGCACCTATATAATAAACGGAACACAGTGTTAAGCAGCACTAGATTAATTAAACTCAAATATTTTCTTTTCTCCAGAATCCTGTTTATGACCAGATTGAAAGGTTAAATGGTCGTGGTCACGAGTGAATTTCTCATACGTTCAACGACAGGTTTCTTGCTGTCAATTTTGAAATTGTCCTTCAACTACTATCCTTTTTTTTCTGTTACATGTTTTTGTATGGTTAGAGCTACACTGCTCAAATAAATGAAGGGAACACTTAATCAACACAGTATAACACCAAGTCAATGAAACTTCTGGGATTTCGATCTGTCCAGTTAAGAAGCGTAAATGATTGTGAATCAATTTCACCTGCTTTGGTGCAAATGAAAGTGACAACAGATGGACAGGAGAGGCAACAGCAAGACAACCCCCAAAAAGTAAATGGTTTTGCAGGTGCTGGCCACAGACCATTTCTGTCTTCTTATCTTTACTGACTGATTTTTCTCTAGTTTTGCATTTTGCTAGTGCCCTTGTCACTACTGGTAGCATGAGGCGGTACCTGCAGCCCATTCAGGTTGCACAGGTAGTCCAGCTCCTCCAGGATGGCACATCCATACGTGCCGTCGCAAGAAGGTTTGCTGTGTCTCCCAGCACAGTCTCAAGAGCGTGGAGGAGATGCCGGGAGACAGGCCATTACACGAGGAGAGCTGGACAGGGCCATAGAAGAGAAACAACCCAGCGGCAGGACCGGTATCTGCTCCTTTGTGCGAGGAGGAACAGGAGGAGCACTGCCAGAGCCCTACAAAATTACCTCCAGCAGGCTACTCGTGTGCATGTTTCTGACCAAACTGTCAGAAACAGACTCCATGATGGTGGCATGAGGGCCCTCCGTCCTGTAGTGGGACCTGTGCTCACAGCCCAGCACCGTGCTGCTCGATTGGCATTTGCCAGAGAACACCAGAATTGGCAGGTTCGCCATTGGCGCCCTGTTCTCTTCACAGATGAGAGCAGGTTCACATTGAGCATGTGACAGACATGAAAGAGTCGTGGCGAATGTTATGCTGCCTGCATCATCATCCGGCATGACCGGTTTGGTTTAATTGACTTGGTGTTATACTGTGATGATTAAGTGTTCCCTTCATTTTTTTTTAACAGTGTACATTCAGTACACAAAAGATGAGCATCCGGTATTTGCATGTATGGAAAGAACCTTCAGCTGGTCTCTGGACTAAATTAGCTTTATAGATCCATTGTGTATGCAGCTAGGGACTTCAAGCTGTCGGCGTTCAAAAACTCAGCATTTATGCGATACATTTTATTTAGATTTTAGCATTTTAATTAAATCTCAAATGCAAGTGAAGGAACAAAGAAAGTTCCCATCCACTGTGCTTGAGTTTCCCATCTAGGTTCACTTTATTAACACAGTGTTGTGCTTTGCAATTACGTAGCAACAGTTTAACAAAGGTTTAAGGATTTGCATGGCTAGATGTATTTTTCACAACTACAATTTTCAGATTGCATTCATTATATATTGATTCAATGTGAGTGTCTCTAATATTTTATTAGGGTCGTTGTCATATGGGGGTTCTTATATAGGCTTTCCCTCTAGGTTTTTTTATTCGTATCTGCCTACTTACCAACTGCCTCATATTGTATTGCCTGTCTACTGGGCATCAGGATTAATCTTGTATCTGCTTTTGTTATTAGGCCTCCGTTGGCTGTTTTCGACTCCCTCTCTCCTGGTTTCGTTGCCTCCTTCACCTCTTTGTATTAGTGTTTGTTTTGATTTGTTTGCTTAGCAGAAGCCGTTATCCTGAGGAATTTACAGTGCTTACAGTTCTGCTGCTGGCACATTCTGCCACTCATTTTAACTGGAGAAACTATGGCAGCGTAGCATTCTCAAGGGTACACATCACCTCATTCTCTCTCTCTCTCATATTCTCACTCTCATTCTTTCTCTCTCACTCATTCTCTCTCTCACTCTCATTCTTTCTCTCTCACTCATTCTCTCTCACTCATTCTTTCTCTCATATTCTCTCTCTCTCATTCTCTCTCACTCTCATTCTCTCTTTCTTTTTCTCTCTCATATATATATATATATATATATATTATACCGTATGTATGTACTATATATATATATGTGTGTGTAGTATGTATGTATATACATGGACTTTCACTCATCCCATGCAAAAATTAGTGATGTTATCTTTCTCTGTTTTGAACATTTTTTTTCTGCTAATACAGACAGGCCGATTTGTTGCTGGACTTAAGTCCGCTTAGATCAATTCTGCAAGGATGAGAAGAGTTTTCAGATGGTGGTCATGTAAGAAAAGAAGGGAAAAAAGCCCCCAATGAAAAATAACCTCATTACCATCACAAAAGAATAGTTTGCTGGGCCGTGAAAGATTTATGGCAGAAATAAAGGAATCCACAGTAACTGTTTTGTGTGGGTAGGTTATATAGCAGCAGCCTGCTAATGCGTAACAGGAAGAAAGTGCTGTAAAGATGTTAACCCCCCCTAAGCCTTTGGGATGGGACTCCAGATGGGTGTCCAGATGACTCCTCTGAGAGATGCAGAGATACGGGGGAGCGTCTGACAGGCTGACGGAACAGGTAGACCCGCCCTGATGCTTCTCGTCTCGGTGCAGGTCGGGTGGTAGACATGCCCTTATGGCCCTCAAAGCTTTTAGCAGAAGTTTTTACATTACGTTCATTTGGCAGACATTTTATCCAAAGCGACATACAAAGCAAGTGCACACCGAAAGTTATTGAAACGCCTACAAACAGGTCAGATAGGGTACAGTTCTATCGGAGTAACAGCTTTCTGTAGACATGAACATAGTCTAGTTCACACAGTAAGGCTAAGTCTTAAGGCTAACTCAGTAAGACACGGTAGCCTACAACATCGGGGTCAAGGCACTAGTGTTACTTGAGTCTTAGAGGATCATGGCATGGGATACAAGAGGCAAGAAACGAGATACGAGGGCTACATGAAAGTGGTGCTAGATTGGTGGGTCAGTCAAGGTAGAGTCTGAAGAGGTGTGTCTTCAGACCACGATGGAAAGCAGGCAGTGACTGAGCAGTTCGTAGAGGAAGGGGGAGTTGGTTCCACCCCTGGGGAGTTAGGGTGGAGAAGCTCTGGAGTCAGGACGGGCGGAGCTTCTCCACCATAGCTTTCCAGCGGTGGAACAAACTGGGTCTTCCTCCTCCCCTCTCTTCCCTAATCTACCAGGAATAAGATGGAGATGTTATGCGTGGTGTAAAGCAACGTCCCAGCAGGAGTTAGCGATTTACAGGCCTCAAGTAGTGCATGTTTTGGTCATATTTTCTTCAAGTGATTGTAGTCGAGTGTGACCTGGTGTCATTTTGTTTAGGAAAGCGTGGAGTACCCCATCTCTATTTGTGCTGGGTTTTCTTTCCAACCTTATTGACAATTCCTGAAGTATTAAGAGCTATACATTGTTTATAATGAGACACTTGTAATGTCCAATGATGGTAGATTTGCCCTTTTTATCTTGCATTATGAAACTGATATTTGTGTCCCAGTGCTTAGACAGCTGATCTTTTCATTTTCTGTAGTGTGTTCTGGTAACCGATTGTTTTAGAGAGATTCTATTTGGATTAATTTATAGATCTACAGCTGAAACCAGTGAAGTCCTAAACGGTGAAATTGTGGACACTTGACTTGGTCATTGAAACTAAACTGTTTGTTAAAAAATAAGAGTTCATAGATAAAGCCAATGGTAATGCGCCAAACATGCATTGTGCTGAAAGTCCGTTTCAGTGCAAATTTTATGAAGGTTTCTTTTCAATATCCTTAATCAAGCGATTAGCTGGAACTAAAACGGGCAAACACAGGATACTCCGGGACCAGGCTCGGGAACCACTGCTTTGACAAATGTTCAAATAAAACATTTTTAAAAAATCTCTTTTCCCCTCAGCCTGACAGGACGTACGACCTGAAGATCAGTCAGCCCACGGTGTCTTACTTCCTCAAAGCAGCCGCTGGTCTTGAAAAAGGAGCTGGCAAAACAGGTGAGCTTGACAGATGTCTGTTCTCATTCTGGCGCTAGGCTCACGGAACTAATTATAGGTTAATAACACTCGACTACAGAACCATTTCAGAGCACGTTTAATATATTTTAGATAATAGAAAGACTTTTCCCCCGAAGGGTTTCTGGTTAAGATTGGATTTTTGATCGATGATTTTGCATTCGATTAACTGATGTTTTGTGAAGCGGGCATATGCAGGATGGAATTACTGGCTTACAAAGGGTGCAAGAAATCTCTTTCTCTTTCACCCTTAGTGCAAAGGGATCAGAGCCCTTTGTGCTAGTTCAGTTCATGATATTATGTAAGCCAGAACTGCGCTGGATTTAAAGTTCTACAAAGTGACGAATCATGAATTATCAAAGATGCGGGGCGCTGAAAGAGCGCTGTATGACGCACGTGTCGAGATTTAGAACCTTCTTTTACCCTGATTTGAGCTGCCGGTATGAGTGAAATGGTTTGCTTTCTCTCGTTTGTGGTGTACTGTTCAAATAACTATGCCGTTTCAGTGCTGGTTTTATTTGACTCATTCACAGTGTGTAAAGTTTATTTATAAATGCAGATTTTGACCCCCCCGATTGCCCACATTCTCCATTATCTCCTTTCATCCCGACTTCATACTGTTTGTCTTGCTTTCTGCATTCTCCCCCTCTTTCTCATCCCTCTTTCATTTTCCATGTTATAATTGTGACCTCCCTCCCTGTCAGGCCATGAAATTGCAGGTATGGTGTCCGTGAAGGCCGTGTATGAGATTGCCAAAATTAAAGCCGCGGACGAGAGCTTCAAGCTGCAGAACGCCTCCCTGGAGACCGTCGTTAAGTGCATCATCGGCTCCGCCCGCTCGCTGGGCATCAAAGTTGTTAATGAGTAAGAGACTCAGAATCCGCATTGCTCGCTATTGAACATCATCACTTAAAGCCAGTTCAGATCAAATATTAACCACATTTTTTGAATTTTTTATTTTCAGGAGAAATTCAAGGGTTCTCATTTTTACATGAAATTTTGTTCAGTGGGAACTTCCGTGCTTTAAAATGAGTGTTTATTCAACCTGTCAAATCTTGAGTCCAATCTTGAGTTGAAGACCACCAGCTCTAACTCATTATTGTGGAACAGGGTGTGAACTTAACACCCTCCACCAGCCAAATGCTGGTAAAATTGTTACTCACGCAGCCGTTGTTTTATATTGTAAAAGGTAATGTAGCTGGTAAAATGTTGAAAAGGGTGATTTTTAGAATACACAAGCCACTCTGGCCAGTGTGTGAAAAAGTTAATTTCATACACTGTTGTGGAAGCTGTGATTTAATTGTTCTTCATCATCTAGATGGGGACTGTGTAGTCTTTACTCAGTGATGTCATCCTGATATTTTTATTTTTATTATGAAAATCGACTGCGCTTAACGTTCCTCACTCCCAGCCCGAGATGCACACTGACCGTCACTGACACACCACCGCACACACACTGAGACTGCCATCCTGTTTCTCTCATAGCTTGACCCTGTCGGGTAGCGAGGTGAACGAAGCCGTACGGCCCAAAGTAATTCTGTGATGCATGTCACCATATTTCCTCCACCTCTCTGAAATAAATGGTGGAGAGGCAGCACTTCCAGAGATAATGGCCAGGAGAAACAAAGGGCTTTTTTCCACACGTCTATTATCGAAAATATTTCTTGAAAAATAGTGAGAGAAGTGTTTGCTGACATTATAATTGAAAGCATTGAGTGTTGCCTCTTCCCCATTTCTTGCAAGTGCTGGGAGAAATGTGGTTATATGCGTCATTTTATTTTGGGCCTGCCACTCCATCTGAAGTTTATTTTTATTTTTATGTACTTCTATATATAAAGAGTACTTCTGATCAAATTTAATTCGAAAACTGGCGGTGATGTTTTGCCAGAACTTAGTCCCATAAAAAAGGTGCTTATAAAAATGAAATAGTTGTTTTGCATGCTGCACTGTAGATTTACTTTTCTGTGCTCGGGTGCTAAACATTCTAAACCCCTCCTCTCCTCTTTCTGTCTACCCCCTCCCTCCCTTTATTGCTCGCTTTCCACTTTCCCTGATTTCTCTCTCTCTCTCTCTCTCTGTCTCTCTGTCCTTGTACCTCTGCCCTCTCTTTTTCCTCCAGTCTTTCAGCAGAGGAGTACGCTCAGTTTCTGCAGGAGAAGGAGGAGAGGATTATAGCGGAGCAGGCGGCAGCCGCAGCCGAAGCTGCAGCAACAAAGAAGAAATGAGCACGCGCTTAACGCACGCCCGCCCGCCCGCCCGCGCGCGCACTCATGTAATATACCGCGTTCACTGTTGGACTGTCACACATTCGTCACATTGAGTATTTAAAAAAATATATTAATTGCACGTTTGGAATGGGCAATTGTACCAGGCCAATCACTGCAATGTCCCATGTGATGTAGGGAAAGGGTGCACACTAGCACTCTCAGAACCAGCCCGGTGCTGCTTTTTACGCCCTGCAGTCCAACAGTAGAGCGTGCGCATTGCTGGGTTCAGGGCTACACAAGTGACGTAATGGGCGCTGGTGCGGTGGGGAATACGCTGTTGTTTGAAACCCTCCCTGCTTTGTTCAGGCCACACTGTGCACTGCTGACATTGTCTTGGTAAAGGATTGAGTCTGGACTGTGAACAAAGATCCAACATGGCGCCCTTTTTCTCGCGCTGAATTGGAGTCAGTTCGGTTTTTCGGTATTCAATTCAAGCTGGCAACCGTGATCCTTTTCTTTAGATATGGAATTCATAGCATGTGCAGGTGGTGGTATTGAATAAATACTTAATTGTAATATTACAGCAGTGGTATGTGCAAACGTGGCTTCGGGAAATAAACGTTGCCTTTTTATTCCCCAAAGAATACTCTTCTTTTGGAATCACTCAAAATGTTTAGTCCCCCATCAATCAAAATTATGAAATTTGAAAGGAAATGCTCATGTCTTTCCTGGCTGCTTTTTATAAAAAATAAGAGGTTTATCCACTTTAGTCATTTTCTCTACTAATGGCAGCATCCAGGTGTTTAATTGAAAAGTGTTTTATTAGTCGGCTCCTGAATGCTGTTTACTTGGCAGAATCTGCACTGCGGTGATGGGCAGTGGAATGTGAATTGGCTGTACTTTTCACCCTCGGAAACGGGAAATAAATATTAAAGGATAATTGAGGGCTGTGTGTAAGGAATTTTTGCCGCAAATCACCGATCTGTTTTTCGTGATTAAATTGTTTTTATATTATAAAACTGATGTCACCGTGAGCGCAAAAAAGTTTTACATACTTTGTGTGAACTCCATTGAAGGTCTAAAACATCGTACATCAAACTCCCATTACAGGTCTAAAATGTCAACTGCCATTTCCGAACATAATTTTCACTGCCTGTCTCATTCCTGAGTGAGCTATGATTAAGAGTCTACACTGACCAAAATGAAAGAGTGAAGAGTAAAGACAAAATAATGTCTCTGGACTTTTTATGTCAAACCAAACGAAGGAGGAATTCAAAACCATTTAAATATACAGACCTACAAATTGTATTCGTTTTTATTTTCTTACTATTGTAAGAGTTTATGAAGCCCCTAATGGGTGGTGCAACAATTAGTTGTCAATCATTGATGTGTCTGAACCAATTAAAATATTATCTTCTCATTATTTCCCATTGGCAGTTATAAATATATATTTTTACATTTTTATGACCGTAGAACGCAATGTATGGCGAATGTGGCATTATTGGAATTGGGCTTGCTGGAAAGCCAGATTTGCTCTTGCCAGTTACAATATTGGGTGGCAATATTTTGATAGGATTCTGGCAATGTGCCCCATAGTGAAATACAGTGTCCCTCCACCAGAATTATTGGCAACCCTGGAAAATATGAGCAAAAAAGTCTATAATTCTATCTTTTTCAGCATGACCTTGCACTCAAAATATCTTTAATTTAGGTAAAATTATTCAAACGATAAAAAAACATATTCTCGGAAAAACACTAGAAATGGTTTCAACCAAAACCTAATTAAAGTATATTCCCGTTCATATTTAACTTTTTGTAAGCACACCCGTGTCTTTAGGAACTGTTATGTGGTTAATCACCTTGTTTCACTGGGGTATAAATATGAGGTGACACATAGGCCAAACCCCCTTAGTCATCCATAAAATTGGGGAAGCTCTGAGAACACACAAATGGAAATGAGGCAAAGCGTTGTTGACCAATCAGGCGATGGCTATAAAAAAACATCTTCATATCTGAAACTACCTGTCTCAAATCCCTTGCTATGTGTTCTCCAACCTCATCAAACATTACAGGGGAACACTTGATGCTGTTGTCTTGGGAAAGGGAGGGTGCACAAAGTACTAAATACAGGGATGCCAATAATTGTGACGGATCTTCAAAATAAAAATGATATTGCATTAAATATTTGTTTTTCCTCTGATCAATGGTTTTAAAAACTATTCATTTTTTTATTTTTCTGAGCATAGAAGACATTTGATAAACAATAAACTCAATTTAATTCTGTACTTTTCCCTCATTAATTGAGGTTGCCAATAATTCTGGTGGACACATGTTGCCTAATAAAAGTATTCAGTCTTATAGTTTTTTTTACATTTTGTATCTTTTTACAAAAAAAAGTTTTTGACATTTTGTTGCCTCAGGGCTTGATATCTCAACACTTAAATTGGAATTAATATTTCTGATCACAACTTGTTCTATAAAATGTAAAATGTTTATAGTATATAGTAAATGTATAGTGAAATTAAAATACAAAAAGTGATGTCTTGATTGCATAAGTAGTTAAATAGTGAATTGTAATATTACAGCAATGGTAAGTACGAGTAGTTCATAACTCTTTCTTTGCCAACCCTAAATTAGTTCAAGTGAAAAAATAATATACTATTTGTCACACGATTGGTTGAATGTCATCTATGTGCATGGTGGCTCATATATGATCCCAGAAAGAAATTAATTCAAACCATACAGTGCAGTCTAAGTATTTGGACACTGACACAATTTTTGTTGCTTTGCTCTACTCCAGACATTGGATTTGAAATGGAACGGTAGGCGGAGGGGAGGTGGGGGGGTGACTAGATTATGCTTTAAATTATACTGGAACAGTATGGAATACATGGTTGGCTAAATGGCTGCAAGTCATCAAGGGTCGGAGGTATTGAAAGAGCCTCAAACCATCACTGTGGCCAGATATGCAGTCGATATGGATGGGTCACTTTAAGGTTTCTCTTGACTCATTTTCCAATTGAACTCTGTAGAAACTAAAGTGTCATTATTTCTGAATGTATTTTGTAAACGTCTGTATTGCACTATATGCTCATTTGGGATGTTATGCTGGAACTAAGCAATGAGGAAATTGGCTCAATAGTTCCTGCAGCTTTTTTGTTAGGAATCACCATGAAAGCTGCTGGCTAGCTAATTCGGTTAGGGCACCCAGCTGCGGTGCATGGATGAGCCTCATGGCCTCAGCTCGAATCCGGACCGTGCCAGTGCCGACTGACCAGTGGCTCCTCAGGGCGACACTCAATTGGCACCTGTGTCGCCCTGGGTATGACAGGGTTCGGTCAGACGGATCTGTGTTCTATCGCTCCTGAGCGACCCCCGCCGGCCTATAACGACGCTCATAAGACAGCATGTCAAAGGCGCATACGAAAGGTCTTCCTCCGACGCCACTCTGCAAGCTTAGCCGCGGCCTGCCATGCAAAAAGAAGCAGCTGTTGGACAGCAAGTGTTTCGGCGGAGAAACATGGATGTCCAAGCTCTGCCAAATTGGCCGGGCGGTCCGCACATGGTTGCTGTTGCAGACAGTTGGACTTTCCAGATTGGGGTGAGAATTGGATATATACAGTCCCGGGTTGGGTGGCAAATAAAAAAAGAATGGCCATAAATCAGAAAGCAGCTTGACGGAGTTTTCGTTTATTACTTTACATTATGATTTAACGTGTTATGAATGTAAGTTTTGATTAACCCTCATATTATGACGCCTTTTATGTTTGGGGTCAAATTGACCTCAAAGGTTTAAATTTACTTTATTGTAATGGAAATATTTTCACACTTTCTGTTTCACCTTTTGTGTGTCTCCCAGTTGACTAGCCTTTTATCTCTGTTAAAAATCTGTGATGAATCTCACTTCACAGCCTGAGGTCAGTGAATGTTTGTGAGTTTAAAACCTGTATGGGAAAGTGACCAGAATCATCCACAAAAAATCTGAGGTAAAAAGTAAAAAAGGTATAATTTATTACATTTTATACAGCTACCTCACAAATGACCCCACACAACACCGTTGTATACAAAGTTGAGGCAGAACTTTTGAAAACACCGCATTATGTTTCTTGCATGTTTACTATTTCATTCCAACAAATTAGGAAAAGTAATATCGTGTCGTGATGAAAAAGTAAGGTTAACTGGTTTTTAAGAGACGTCAAACACACAGACCTGGAGATTCTATGAGGGTTCACCTCAGAGCACCCTTTACTGCTGACAATATTTTAGTCCAGGATGACACAAGAGTGCAGCAGTGCTCACTGCATCACCATGGTTACAGATAATGTGAAATGTCTCTCCTTGTCTACTCGAGAATGGGGCTGCGTTCGGATCCGAAATGTATCCTTTCTTCCTGTCGTTCTCTTCCTTTGCTTCAAGGGGGGAATCCCCAAAATGCCAGGATGAAATATGGCAGCCACACCAAGTGTGATTCAGATCCAATTTAAGAAAGGGGAGGGAGTAATTATATTCCCTTGCTCCCTTGTTTATCCTCCCTTCCACCAAGGGTATACAATGCAAGCTTCCAACAAGAAAGAAATCCCACAATTCAATGCTCCACATGGAAAAAGTGGGCAGTCACCACAGAACTATGTGGCGGTCACATTTCAACTCTATGGTGTTGCACTTCCGAAATGTTGCGAGGGCGGTTCAGTTCCGCTTTTGTTTATTTCTCGTCAAACCTCCCATGCAAAGCACCTTTTAAGTTTGCTTGCTGCACGTAGCAAATTGTGTCACAAGATGGCTCCCTCGAGGGAAGATGGCAAGGGAAGGGAGCGTGTGAAATTGGATTCAAATGCAGCCCAGGGGCCACATGTATAAACAGTGCTGAGCTGAAAAATGCCATCAGAAAGCCGCGTAAGCGAGTTTCCATGCAGAAATTGAGATGTATAATATAACACGTGCTGTGAGAATCTGCATACCTCTGCACACGATGGACACCATACGTACGCAATGTTTGGAGTCCGTGTGATATGGCGACAACATGACAGAAAGGCAGAGGTAGAAAATGCTAAACTTTTTAAAGCAGATTTCCAACTTTCACCCTGAGTGTTTTTACGCATTCTTTTACTCAGAGTTTTATACATGTGGCCCCTGGGTTCTGAATACTCAGAGTTTTATACATGTGGCCCCTGGGTTCTGAATACCCACTTGCAGCTCATACAGCCTGAAGTCTGAATCAGGTGTAGGGTTGTCCTCCTTTTATTTTCCACTTCACTGTTGTCGCCAGGAAACCAAGTTGGTGACTCTCCAAAGCCTTGCAGCATCTGAATGAATGCTGTAAGCGAACACTTGCAGTTCTGTGTAGAGCCACGTGGTGGTTTGAAAGACCACAATATGAATTTTAACAGAATTTGCTGAGAAAGTGCAGTATTTCATTTTAGTCCCAAGAGGGCAGCATATCGTTCTCCACCAATTTAAGCTCGAGCAAAAAATGTTTCCGTTTTGCCACAAGATGGCAATCATATCTACTGTAAAATCAACGAGCAATGCTTTGCTTCATTTTCTCACGTTAAATCTGTCGTTTGAACATGGAATAATTATATTCTAGTTCAGTTACGGTACCGTTAATTATGGCCTTTACCCTGCGCAAGTTCACAAGAATGCGTCATTCAAACCTTTTTCGGCTCTGCCTGTGGAAGAGTGAAGGAGTGTGTGATGGAGGAGGTGAGTGAGAGGGCGCTAATGCTAGAAGCTAAGCGACGGAGAGGGAAAAGAACAGACGAGAAAGGCAGAATACAGCAGAGGTGTGAATACGCTAATGAGAAGGGATCGGAGGACGGACGAGTATGTGGCGAGAGGCAGGAGTGGATTGTGGACACGTGAAGGGGCAGAGCAGGAACAGGGGGACAGAGAGACATATGAAGGGGCAGAGCAGGAACAGGGGGACAGAGAGACATGTGAAGGGGCAGAGCAGGGACAGGGGGACAGAGAGACATGTGAAGGAGCAGAGCAGGGACAGGGGGACAGAGACATATGAAGGGGCAGAGCAGGGACAGGGGGACAGAGAGACATGTGAAGGAGCAGAGCAGGGACAGGGGGACAGAGAGACATGTGAAGGGGCAGAGCAGGAACAGGGGGACAGAGAGACATGTGAAGGGGCAGAGCAGGAACAGGGGGACAGAGAGACATGTGAAGGGGCAGAGCAGGAACAGGGGGACAGAGAGACATATGAAGGGGCAGAGCAGGAACAGGGGGACAGAGAGACATATGAAGGGGCAGAGCAGGAACAGGGGGACAGAGAGACATGTGAAGGGGCAGAGCAGGAACAGGGGGACAGAGAGACATATGAAGGAGCAGAGCAGGAACAGGGGGGACATCTGGATAGCAGCAAATGTCCCCACATCCTCATGTGCAAAAAAAATAAAAAATTCTCCTTTCAGTCCAGTCTATTTATACCTTGTGAGAGGTCAGAGGTCAGAGCCCACACAAGGACAGGACAGAAGGAATGAGGGAACAGTTGAGTTTTTGAGAAGCACTGGGGTGAAAGAGTCACAGAGGAGAGTGGGCTGATATTGTTGATATTGTTCTGGTGTGATGTCAAAGGTGAGATAGAAGCCGTGCGGATAGGCACCATGTATGCGGGTGGAGATGTTCAACCTTGAATCGTAGGGGCGATTGGATGTGTGAATACATGACTGTTCAAAACAAGCCGTTTTGTTGAACGCTCGACGGAAGAGGGATTCTTCTGCACAGCAACACAGCCCTGCTTCTGTCTCTCTCTCCTCCTCTCTGCCTATCTGAAGCAAGAGAGTCAGTGTGAGGGGGGGGGGCTACACATTGTGCCCTCGAGCAGGAAAGCCCATATATGGAGTGTGACAGCATTGGCGTGTGCTGTCGGAATAGCAGGTATGCAGAGAGAGTGTGGCTGCGGAAGGAGGGAGGTGGGGGGGGGTACAGGAACGTGGGGAGGGGGGGGTGCATGTTGATGCGTGTGCCTGCTATTCGATGTGTATTTGTGTGTGAGCGTGTGTGTGCTTGAGCCTATAAGTGGGAATGTGATTGTGTCCATGTGAGTGCCTCTGTGTCGAGCGTGTGCGTCAGTCTGAGTCAGACGGCATCTCATCATGTGAATGCGTCAGTGCCAGGGACCGACAGAAACCAGGGAGATGGAAGGAGCCAGAAAGAAATTAGGGATGAAAGGAGGGACGAAAGAACAGGAGGAAGGTTGTGGGAGAGACAGGTAGAGAGAGAGAGGAAAAGAGGACAGGGTTGAAATGTGGGAGCATGGCAAGGGTGTCGCCGGAAACATTTCAGAAATGAGAAGAGGCTGCGGACATTGGACTTTCTTAAGTGCACTTTAATATAAATGCATTTGACAACCAAATACACTTATCAGCAACACAAGAGAACACTGATCCACAATGTCCATTCTTATTAAATACCATATCTTATGTATGTATTGTTCTTATATAATAAAAATTATTTGTACAGATAGATATATTTATACAAATATACAAATTTGTACAGTCGCTTCACATCACGCTATACATCATATACACATATCAATAGAAATAAGAAATATGCAAGTTGATTGAACAGCATTCATTTTTCAATTCACACATTGATATTAATATTATACTTTTAAACATTTTTTTTATCAGTTAAATAGATAGAACGTAGGAATCAATCCTTTACTTTGCCGTAGACAACTCTACGTTAGCGTGAGAATCCCATTACCATGGGAATAGAACCATTCTCAACCCGTGTCGCTTAATAACTGAATAGAAATAGTACCCATCCCTATTTTCCAGCTAATTTTTTAAAACAAAACTTGTCGTAACTTTGGATATTTCCCCTCTTGAAAAGGAAGAATCGCTTATACATTCAGACACCTGTTGCCAGACTAGACACCTTACACAGTAAGCCACCTGTAATGTTACCGAGGTTCTTACTGGGTTCTGTTACGGTGTCACATTGTTGTGTATTCACACTGGGCACTGTAGTTAGATAATAAGCACAATTCCATAAGTCGTGGGTTTTTGGGCTAACGGCGGCCGCAGAACGTCGCGCGTATTGCAAATATTGACGTCGCGATGATCTGTAGCCGCCGCGTTCACCCCGTCAGGTTGGACGTACCGCCAGAGGGCCATGAACTTGGCCCCTCGGACGCCGAACACAGAGGCAAATGTACAAGGCGTTTCCCCAGTGCCGCGCGCTTCGCAAAACTGCACGCTCACCGGGTAACGGCGCTCTCTGTTTTACACGTAAAAATGTATACGAAAGGGAGAGGTTCTCATAGGTTTCCACCGCGGTCATGGCGTGTGAAACTTGACACACCTCCCCTTTCCTTCAATACATACTGGTACATGTACTTCACGTATATAGAAACATTTGTACAGCACATTGATAAAAACGAGTCTGAAATGAATGAGTAACCATAAAGTCAAATGTTGAAAAGCTGCAGCCACAAACTCAAAGCTCAAAGGCGTTTTAAGTATCAAATTAAGTATGAATTTCCATACAAATACAAAAGCTGGGTGCGATATTTGTGCGTTTTGACAGCAGCATCAGGTTTTTGAGTGACAGGTGGGCACACTGACTGAATGAGTCCCCCTAAAGCAGACAGGGGTGTGGCAGCTAGCGGCCTGATGAGAATTTGTTAAGATCAATTACTGTCTTTCACAACTTTTGTGCTTTGTGTTTGTACCGCTGCGTCACAAGTTTTGAGCAGTAAACTGCCGATGTTGTTTCTTTCAAGAGCAAGGAAAAACATTTTTTTTTCTTAAAAGTTCACACTAGAAGTTCCTCACTACAAGTGAATACAAGTGCATCTGTAAGTTGAATTGCGCTTACAAGGTCAGAGATCACATTCTCAGAAACGCAGCGTGACACGGACCGAACGAAAAGGCTGCACTCAGATCTGCTCGGCCGCCATGTTGCACCACAATCGAAATATAAATACATGTATAACTAAATCAACAAAATTAGGAGACAATCTTTGTTCGTCAGACGCACGCCAGGTAGGTAAATGTCCGTTTGGTTTTATATACATTATGTATATATTTATACAGTAAATATTCTTCACTTTTCAGTAAAAGTAGCTCCACGAAATATGACAATATGCCATACTTAATGAAGTAAGTCACAGACTTATTTTAGAACGGAGGATCACTTCCACTCCCATCTGAAAGACAAAAGTGAGAGAAAGAGAGAGAAAGAGAGAGGAAGGGGGGTTAGTATGTTTCAATGACCATAAACTCAACCTCTAAAGAGTGTGTTCATGCACAAGGAGACGTGGATGAGAGGAAGTGAGTTGCGATCAGCCCTCACCTTTGTGGAAGCACTGTTGTGGCAGGTGACGTTGGAGTTGATACAACTCAGGTTGTTGCCCCAGGTCAGGGGCGATCGAGGCACCTGCCCCAAATACGGGTTCCAGGGCGGCCAGCTCCTCCAGGAGGGACTGGGCGCAAGGCAGGCCGAGGGCGACGGGGCTGACAGACGTGACAGGGCTGGATGCCGGGGAGGCGGTTATGAGCAGAGGGGGAGACGCTGGGATAGAGGGAGAGGAGGAAACCTCCATCTCCATCCCGTCCCCTTCCCCTACCGCGCCTACGTCGGCGGCCGCTGTCACCCCGCCCCCGGCCCTGCAGTTATGGTGCGCCGATTGGACGCTACAGAAGTGGCTGAAGCCCACGGTGGAGCCCCCTTCGATGTGAGAGGGGGGGTGCCAGTACACCGGGGTGGGGGGAGAGGGTGGGGGGCACGAGGGAGTCGGGGAGGAAGGGCACGGAGAGGGGGTCGAGGAGGCGGTGGAGAGGTCCTGGAGGAGGGTTTCTAAGAGACTCTCTTCAAACAGAGAGATGTCGTCAGGAAGTAGGGGGAGATCCAGGCCTCTCCAGGGCTTGACGGTATAGAATTCGTCCATCAGATCGGCGGGGTCCACGGCCGGCTCGGCGAACGGGAGGGATGGGGAGAGTGAGGGGGAGGAAGGGGATGAGGAGACGGTGGAGGGGGAGAACTTTGGGAGGAGGGGGTCGGGGTAGAACCCTTCGGCTAACGAGCTGATGTGCTGGACTAAGAGGGATATCTGGGCTCTCTCTTTCTCCCGTTCTTTCTCCAGCGAGAAGAAGGCCATGCCAGACTGCTTCCCGGGCGAGGCCTCTGGGGTCAGCAGGCCCTCCGGCGGGTACGGAAGCGGCCCCAGGGGCACGTCCACGTACAGCGGCCCCCGGACCTCGGGCAGGGTCATGACGGTGCAGTCGCCATCCCCGTCAGGGGTGGGGGGCAGCTTCTCGTACACCCCCCCACTGCAGGGCTCGCCCAGGAAGAGCAGCTCGGAGGAGGGCGGGGACAGGGTCAGTGGGAGGAGCGTGGACTGAGTCATGGGGGCTGGGGGGCTGGCCGCGGTAGTAATGGGGGGAGACGCGCCGGGGGTCGAGGGAGCAGTGGTGGCGGTCGCGAGGGCGGGCAGCGATGGGGAAGTGACGCCGGTGGGATCTGAGCTGAATAGAGGCTCCCCGAACAGAAAGCTGCCCCCTCCCAGCTGAGGGGTGTAAGGAGGGGTGCAGACGATTTCCATTGCCTGCTGGGGGTTGGACATAGAGAGAGGGGTGAGGGGCAAGGGGAGGGTGGGCAGAGGAGGGTCGAGGGGGAAGGACGGGGGCAGGAAGATGTTCTGGGTGAGGAAGTCCAGGTCGGACACGGTGGCGACAGTCACAGGGGTGGAGGAGGTGGAGGAGGCGGGGCTGGGAGCCGGGCCGGCGGACTGCTGCTGCTGAAAGAAGCTCTCCTCCTCCAGTGAGGAGAGGCTGGAGCGAGGGTCGCCCCCCTCCATCCGGGAGGACTCTGCGGCGGCGCCCCCTAGCTCCTCGGATGAGCCGGTGCCGCACACACTGACGCTGAAGTCGAAGGACTGCACAGACAGGCCGCTGCTGCCCGGCGTGAACACCTGGTCGGGGCTGGAGAGCGTGTCAGGAGACTGCAGGCTCAGGCTGTCCTGGTACGCAGGGCCAGAGCTCAGGACCAAAGTGAGCTTGGTCTGCTCTGTGCACAGCTGCTGCCGCACGGACCAGGCCTCAGATTCACTGCAGAAAGGAGGGCGGGAGAGAGGGAGAACAGGTCAGCCACAGTCTCACCCTTTAAGTGTGACAATACATTGACATCTGACAATATTGATCCCTTTCTTGTTTGCTTAGAATTTAACACAACATCGGTTGAACTTAAAATGGTGGGAGGTTTTGTAAAAACAAAGGGCAAGACGGTGGAGGAACAATTAATTAATGTTTACCACTCGACCATGTTACCCTGGCGCACGTTTATGCTCAGAGAATAACTGCTAGTATGTAAGGCTAAGGGTGTAACTGGTAGTATGTAAGGCTGAAGGTGTAACTGGTAGTATGTAAAGCTGAAGGTGTAACTGGTCGTATGTAAAGCTGAGGGTGTAACTGGTAGTATGTAAAGCTGAAGGTGTAACTGGTAGTATGTAAAGCTGAAGGTGTAACTGGTAGTATGTAAGGCTGAGGGTGTAACTGGTAGTATGTAAGGCTGAGGGTGTAACTGGTAGTATGTAAAGCTGAAGGTGTAACTGGTAGTATGTAAAGCTGAAGGTGTAACTGGTAGTATGTAAGGCTGAGGGTGTAACTGGTAGTATGTAAGGCTGAGGGTGTAACTGGTAGTATATAAGGCTGAGGGTGTAACTGGTAGTATATAAGGCTGAGGGTGTAACTGGTAGTATGTAAGGCTGAGGGTGTAACTGGTAGTATGTAAGGCTGAGGGTGTAACTGGTAGTATATAAGGCTGAGGGTGTAACTGGTAGTATATAAGGCTGAGGGTGTAACTGGTAGTATGTAAGGCTGAGGGTGTAACTGGTAGTATATAAGGCTGAGGGTGTAACTGGTAGTATGTAAGGCTGAGGGTGTAACTGGTAGTATGTAAGGCTGAGGGTGTAACTGGTAGTATGTAAGGCTGAGGGTGTAACTGGTAGTATGTAAAGCTGAAGGTGTAACTGGTAGTATGTAAAGCTGAAGGTGTAACTGGTAGTATGTAAGGCTGAGGGTGTAACTGGTAGTATGTAAGGCTGAGGGTGTAACTGGTAGTATGTAAAGCTGAAGGTGTAACTGGTAGTATGTAAAGCTGAAGGTGTAACTGGTAGTATGTAAGGCTGAGGGTGTAACTGGTAGTATGTAAGGCTGAGGGTGTAACTGGTAGTATATAAGGCTGAGGGTGTAACTGGTAGTATGTAAGGCTGAGGGTGTAACTGGTAGTATGTAAAGCTGAGGGTGTAACTGGTAGTATGTAAGGCTGAGGGTGTAACTGGTAGTATGTAAAGCTGAAGGTGTAACTGGTAGTATGTAAAGCTGAGGGTGTAACTGGTAGTATGTAAGGCTGAGGGTGTAACTGGTAGTATGTAAAGCTGAAGGTGTAACTGGTAGTATGTAAGGCTGAGGGTGTAACTGGTAGTATGTAAGGCTGAGGGTGTAACTGGTAGTATGTAAGGCTGAAGGTGTAACTGGTAGTATGTAAGGCTGAGGGTGTAACTGGTAGTATGTAAGGCTGAGGGTGTAACTGGTAGTATGTAAAGGCTGAGGTGTAACTGGTAGTATGTAAGGCTGAGGGTGTAACTGGTAGTATGTAAGGCTGAAGGTGTAACTGGTAATATGTAAGGCTGAGGGTGTAACTGGTAGTATGTAAAGCTGAAGGTGTAACTGGTAGTATGTAAAGCTGCAGGTGTAACTGGTAGTATGTAAAGCTGAAGGTGTAACTGGTAGTATGTAAGGCTGAAGGTGTAACTGGTAGTATGTAAGGCTGAGGGTGTAACTGGTAGTATGTAAGGCTGAGGGTGTAACTGGTAGTATGTAAGGCTGAGGGTGTAACTGGTAGTATGTAAAGCTGAAGGTGTAACTGGTAGTATGTAAGGCTGAGGGTGTAACTGGTAGTATGTAAAGCTGAAGGTGTAACTGGTAGTATGTAAGGCTGAGGGTGTAACTGGTAGTATGTAAGGCTGAGGGTGTAACTGGTAGTATGTAAGGCTGAGGGTGTAACTGGTAGTATGTAAGGCTGAGGGTGTAACTGGTAGTATGTAAAGCTGAAGGTGTAACTGGTAGTATGTAAGGCTGAGGGTGTAACTGGTAGTATGTAAGGCTGAGGGTGTAACTGGTAGTATGTAAGGCTGAAGGTGTAACTGGTAGTATGTAAAGCTGAAGGTGTAACTGGTAGTATGTAAAGCTGAAGGTGTAACTGGTAGTATGTAAAGCTGAAGGTGTAACTGGTAGTATGTAAGGCTGAGGGTGTAACTGGTAGTATATAAGGCTGAGGGTGTAACTGGTAGTATGTAAGGCTGAGGGTGTAACTGGTAGTATGTAAGGCTGAGGGTGTAACTGGTAGTATGTAAGGGTGTATTTTAAAGGGGCAGTGGAAGCAGGGATAATTATTATTTTAAATATAACTATGTGACTAGAGCACAGGAGCACTGTTGGGCCTGAAGAAGGTTAAAGTGTGGTACCTGATGACGTAGTTGTGGCTGCTGATGGGGTTTTTGCCTGTCTCCAGTTGCAGCACCATGTAGAGCCACACCCACAAGCTGTCGGCTGCCTCCACCCTCACCACCATCTCCACTCGGCCCTCACCACCTTCACGGACTGCAGAGAGAGAGAGGGAGCGAGAAAGAGGTGTTAGTACCGTGACACTCCACAAACGCCGCAGTGTTGAGTAACAGGTGAATCACATTTGCCTTTTATATGCGGTTTAATTTGAACTGCATATGTTCTCTGAGTGACTTATTTTTATGAGCGCTGTGGGCGGCCGCGTGGTAAGATTAGCTGGGGTACTTACGCAGGCTGCAGTGCTGCGCAGAGGCGTGCGACAGATCCTGTGGGTGCAGCAGGCTGTACCAGGAGCGGGAGCGCAGGGCCGCCACGTCGAACCCGAGGTAAATGCTCACACTGTGGAGAGAGATCACGGGAGAAGCTGGTGTTAACCACAATGTCTTATTCACTCCTTTCCACAGGCATCCTGGGCCCTGTTTCACAAAGCAATATTACTGATTTAGCTGGATAACTGCACTGAGCAAAATCCAGAACAACTCTTTTTACTTGAGTCCATGTTCCAGATTTGGGAGGGTTCCGGGTTTTACTGAGTGCAGTTATCCAGCTAACTCAGTTATCCTGCTTTGTGAACTAGCCCCCAGGCCTGCTACAGATGCAGACCTACTGATATACAATTGTAATACATTTTTTGCAATAATTATCCCCCTGGTAAGAAAAATAAATAATAGAGTATATGTGCTAGCATCCTTAAGGTAATGGCGTATAGAATAGTTAGAAAAGCCCCTCACCTGTCCTGAGCCTCCTGCAGTCTCATGTCCCGACTGTGCTGGGAGTGGAAGCAGGCCGGGAAGAAGGTGTGGTCAGCGGGTGGGGTCAGGATGGACTCTTTGATCGGAGCAGGGTTCGGTGGGTGGGGCTCCAAGGGGGAGCAGAAACACACCCACACTGGGTTGGAGGTCCAATAAGAGGTGGGTGAGGTGGCAGGGAAAGGAGGCGATAGGCAGCGTGCCCGGATCAGCACGAGCTTGTTTCCGGCGCTCTGTCTGCGGACCGATTTTGAAGTGTTGAAGCGGCACCGAAACAAGCGTTCTACACATGGGAGAAAGAGGGGAGGGGGAGCGGGTTGATTAGCAGAGTGATTAGCAAAGCAGAAATGTCAAATTGTTTTGGGTTTTAGCGATATGTCAAATATGATGGACACAGAGGCAAACACGCTAGTCTTACCTGTGTCAGGCGAAGTTAAAGGTACAAGGTTGCTCCTCATGACAAAGTGGTCAGTTGGATCAATGATGTCATACACGCTGTCACCCTGGGCAACCAGGTCCACCTGAAAGATTCCAACAAGGCAAATGCTCAATTAATACACTTGTCTCTATGTTCCTGCTCAAGATTGCCTGTGCCACATTAATTCTGACCAAAACATTTTTCGTACGTACATCTACATAAAATTTCGCTCTGTTTTGTCTCTCGATCGTTGTGCGTTTGGCCGTCCCGTTCTCTCGCCCACCAGTCTGAGTGAATCATAGCTGCTCACCCTACCTCCCCGCTCTCTTTGATTCCCTGCTATTAGAACCCAATCCGAAATGAATCATTATGTCTGTGTGAGCCTCTCACTTTATGCACGGCCTCTCTTGCTGCCTTTGTAATGGTGACCCCTTGAGTGCATGCCGTTTTATAATTGTTGGTTAGACTATGAGTCACCAAAATTGCACACCAGCCGCCAGACAGAGAGAGGGAAAACCTATCTGTAACTGACACCTGTCTCTGCCAATCAGGAAAACAAGGGGGACTGAACTGTATTCAATCAATATCTATGTGTATCTGTGGCCAATGAGTATTTCAAAATGTTGAGAATATTATGGCTATATCTGAGTAATATCCCTCTAAGTATATGTATTATGGCAACACTACTGTAACCTGTTCTATCAAATAAATAAAACATGTGACATCTAAACTGTTATTTTATCCGTTTTAATGACTCACCATTGAATGTCCGAGATGTTCGGCGACGCTGTCGGACAAGTAGAGCAGTTTGCCCTCGCCAGTCAGCAGGAGCAGGAACCCTGGCATATCCTGCACCAGCTCCGATAAGTCCTGGAAGGACAGAAATTTTGCGCTCTCTTCATGACAACCAGCCACGGCAGCTTCTGCAAATAGAAAAAAACACACAGTTTTATAACATGAACTGCTCCATGTAAACGACATTATAATCTTTTGGCAGTGGATTATAATGTCAAAATCCAGCTCGCATCCAACTGCAAGGGATCGAGCAAACTCGCTTTCAGCACTCTTTGCGTTGTTCTTGCAACGGTCTCATTATTTCAGCACCCTGGACAGCGCCCGGTACATTTCAGAACTATCATCAGCAATCCTTGACTCTCAAACCTCAAGCGTCATACAAACGTCTTCGTCTACATAAATCTTAGCAACTTATCATCGTCTTCTACGTACATCTTATCATATAATGTGCGTAACAACATACAAAAGCAATGCTAAACTAAACGGAGCCATGAAGTTCACCTGTTGATTCAACCTTGCATGCGGTGCACTGAAATTGTTATAGTAATGTAAACCTTTATGGCGACAGTATTTTTTTTTACAAAAGATTCCAATATCTTTCCACTTTGCAGCAAACATTTTCAACACATATGACTTTGAAGAATTTAGTTTTTTAAGATATATATGGAGAAGCATGCAGAATAATATATCTCATTTTTTAAATTGTGTTTTTTCTTTTACCTTGAGAGAAGAAGACCGATTTTCTTGTGTACATGCAGGCGAGCGACATGATGTGCAGGTAGGAGAGTCGAGCTTTGTCCGCATCGGAGATCGGCAGCAGGTCTTTCAGATTTCGAATCTCCGCATTAATTTGGTCTCTCCGAGCCTTGGACGCTCCCTTCGTTGATCGATACATTGTAGCCAGAGTAGCCGACAAAAGAAGGTTTCAGGTTTGGGATCTGTGGAGTGTTACTGCCTAACTAATGTACTAAAGTGTTGTCTTTTGCGCCAATTCGAATAACTGCTTGGTACTTTAAGAAGTTAACTGTGTTGCTTTTCTATGGCAGTTTAACGTCTATGAAATTCCAGAATCCTTTCTTCTGGTGCCGTGGTACTGCTCTACAGCCCGCCCCAGCACACGGCTCGGTCGGCCGGCCGGCGGTTTGATATTTCTTTCCCCAATTCAGAGTGTGAGTCAGTCGGCGGCTGGTCGCCGTCTCTCGCCCAGATATCGGGATCCGGTGAATCTGGTGGATTGACTCTGCTCGCCGGTAACTTATATAGGCTGGGACTCCGCCGGCATAGGGGGGCCCCCAATGCGCTATCAACGACGTATGAAAGAAGGGGGGTTAGGAGTGGAGGGAGGGAGGAAGAGAGGGGGATTGGTATAGCTCATTTCAGTACTGAATCTCTCTCCCTTTCTCTCTCTTTGCACCCCCTCTCCCCATCCCTCTCACTCGCTCCATGACTATGCTTCGACGTCAGCTCCTCTCTCTACCCGCTGATGACGTTGGCTTGATACAGGGAGCTCCAGCGACGCAAAAAGCCCGATTTGGACAAAACCGAGAGAGGGGCGGGGACAAACGTAGATGCAGTCACCGGGCCCCCGGTGTAATCAAGCGGGAGGGGGTGGTGGGACTCGTTATCACTGAGCTGAAACTGAGCTACGGACCAAAGAGATATGTGTTTCGCATCATTCCTGCATCCGTGTCTCCATGGCAGTCTCTATCTTTCCCAAAATGAATGAACTAGGGACGAGCACTATTTCATCGTTAAGAGGCTATAGCCTATTTTAGCGCGTATGGCTTAATATCAAATAATCTTTTATACTGTCTTACCATTTTTTTGATAAAGTTATGTTAAATAAAAAATAAATCCAGGACATTTTTTACATATTTCTACAATGATATCATCTTGGTGAAAATCCCCAAACTAACTAGGCTACTGTAGATAGCCTACACATAGCCATTAACGATATTAAGATACAAACTAAATGTTGGGAGATAATAGACAGCACATACCTGTCTACACCGACCTTGCAACCACTTATACGGATGCCTAGTGGTATCTGAGTAGCCTACATAAGCCAATTTAGCTGAAACATAAAGCGTGCTTATGTCTTAGTTTTCAACCCAATTCCACGCATAGCTACGAGGCTGTGCAGATATCCCCGACTACTGATACCCCTACGGAGCCTTAAGCAGACAGCGGAATTGAGTAAGCGCGCGCGGCGAAGGGAACTGGAGTAGGGCAGTATCACACCGATGAATACCCAAAGCAGACGCTTTTTTGTGAATGGATGCTATTGTCGATTCTAATTGACTTATACTCGTCCAACCCTCAAGGGCTGAAAGGAGAGAAAGAAGGAGACAGGGTGAAGGAAAGCGAGATGTGGCAAAAAACGTACCTATAATTTTTTGAGAAAAATCTTTGCTTGTGTTACATCAGTTGCATAACCCAACATTTCCTTATAAGGCGAAACAGAGGATTTCGATGCAACAAATAATGAATGTTAAATTCTGTCGCGATCGTTTTTTGTGTAGCTCAGTGTTCCCGAATAAATGAATATACTTTCTTTAAATGTAACATTTAAAGCTGTCTCAAACAAGTAATATCGAAATATATTTGTTGGCATTTTATTTGTAGGGCATTTTTACACTGTTCCTGTTCCAAAAGTGCTGGACATGGTAAGCTTTTTAAAAGGAACTGAAAGAGCAGCACATCCAGATCCAGCGGGAAAAAACATCTCTAATCCGTGAGCCCAGAGGATTTCTCCCGCAGTCTTAAAGAGGACTGCACTCTTTACTAGTGCTGCTGTCTAAACAGTAGTCTTGTGCACCTGACCGCTTCGTATCGGTCCCCAATGGCCAACACGAGACAATAACTGTGGTGCCAATTTTTAGGCGATTCGATAGGCTATGCCGTGAGAGCGATAAGACCCGGATTTCAGGTTAGCTCTTAGAATAACACTCACTGACCATGAAACTATCAAGCAAACCCCGATCCACGATCAGGAATGAATAAGAACATAAATGTACTCATATTTCGTTCTTATCTATGTCCAGCAGAGTGGTGTAGCCTAAAACACGGGCCTGTCGATGTGTCATCCAATACAATATTGTAAAATTATGTTTATACAATGTGCCAAATGATGGAAATTGCACGCGTATGCTATGTACAAAGGTAAAGATGCTATACTTAGACACGTAGGCTATTCCATGCTATTATGCGGCTATTTTTAGTTTTTTCCCGCCATTGATTTAATAAAGAATGTTTATGTTTGCTCTTGTCCTCGCTCTTCCCCCATCAGCGGTGCCATGCGGATAAGCGTGTGACGAACATATGCGAGGTTTACCTTTTGAATTGTGTATTTGACAGGCATCATGGTCCAATAAAAATAATATGTTTAGCAAAAAAAAAAAAAAGTAAGTAAATTGAAGTCTAATGCCTCTGTGTGCAGCGTCACAAAGTAAATGAATCCCCCGCTGTGTTATTGATCACACAATGAACTGTGAAACTTGAACTTGGGAGTTCAAAGGGAGAAACGGACCAAAATAACCAGTCGATTAGCCTATGCTACCTGTCTTGAGGACACTAATGCAATCGCCGAGGCACCGTTAAAGCCCATGCAATACGCGCGAATAACACACAACGTCCTTTGCATTCAAGTCATCCATTTCAATTTATACAGGCCATATGAGTGATTATGTTTTCTCTCCACCCTGCCATTACAAGATACAGACTGGGTTTACATCCACGCCGTGTCTCTAACCTGTTGAATTGTTTATTATGAGATATTGCGCTGTTTCTATATAGCATAGCCTACCTTTTCACCAGTGACTGATAGTATGTCAGTGCAAACACAAACGTGAGTGTATTTTTAGAAAGCGGTTTGTGATTTAGGTTCAAAATAGTGCATCGTTTTCATGTAAAGCAAGCTTGTTGTTTCAGAGCCGTATTGAAGTCATGCACCAGAACGCATGTTATGCTGTCTTGTTAGCCATATGCTAACTGTGATGATATTCAGAATAACACTAGGTTACCGTTAATCAGTTAATGTCTAACTTAGAGATTCCTGGTTTTGTTGCTGTACGAAATTAATGGAAAGTATCAGTGATTCAGAGAACAATTTGTCGAGGCATTAGTGAACAGTAGGTTAGGTTATGTTAGGGCATTTTCTGTCATTATGAAATACAATGTAGCCTAGCATGTATTCTCTTTTACAGACGTATGATTCAAAGAGACACGCATTCTATCTTAAAATATCGTGTGTATGATGATCAGAATATATCCTCGCGTTTTGTCTCATCTAGCAAGCCTAGCCTACATACTGTTTGTTAGGAGTGGTTAGCCTAGCCTACTAATGATGAGGCGAACAACATGCAATTGCTTCTATTGTGTCCATTTTAGATGTCGATAGCAACTTATTTTGATCTGAAACACCTGCTTTTTAACCAGACAGTTTTCTATCTGGAAACACACGTGTGAAGTTGTTTTGTCCGGTCGATAATCTTAATAATGGCACTTGGATAAATGTCCAACACACAACATTCTCTCACGCCAACAATTGTTGTTGTTATGATAATGATTGCCATGATAAGATCGGTCTGTGTGGGCATCATGTGTGGACGGGAAATCGGGATGCAGTGACGGGGCGGCGGATGTGAGTGGGGGGATGAAGAATGAGTGTACCGTCTTTCCGCCCGAAAATGAAGGGGCATGTTTATCCCTTCATTGTGCCCCCCCCGAACACACACACGCGCGCGCTAAGCATGATCCATACTCATAGGCTACATTGCAGATGATCGTGATTGTGTGTATGTGTGCTCGTGCTTAAGACTGATAATGTCAAATCACACCTGAGATGCCCAAAAAAGGCCATGTTTTCACCTGAAATTGTTAAAGGAAAAATCATTGTGACCACAACCTTTTTTATTTTGTATGTAATGGATGCAATGGAATGACATCATTAGTGTCCTGCATAATGTATCCATCGCCTGTGCACGATGGTATGCTTTGCACAACTCAACTCCATTCAGTAGAAAATGAATGAAGCAAAGAAAAAACTACTGCCGTCCTTTTTTTCTCTCCAACATATATGCGCTTTTATCAATACTGCATTGCTGCAGTTATGAATTACTGTGCCTGGTCTTGTCCGGAGAAGAGCAGCAAAGGCAACAGGTGTCCATCCCCACATTCTTGGTTCAGCAAATTTCTTGGTTGCTACTGCAGCTGCTAGAAAGACTGCCAACTTCAATGCACTCTTTTAGCCTCATGAAGCATATTGAAATAACGCACTTCTCACCAAGTCTTTTTATTGATACATACGTTTCAGCTGGTTTGTGCATGGCCTTACAATACAATTTTTAATTGGCTGACATTTGAGCAATGATTACTACTATAAACAGATTAGATAAGAAGTATGTATGTTCCTGTCTGTTGCTGCTTGTTATCCCTGTGTGTCAGAGGCAAGCTGATTATAAATACCCACATTTTAGAGGGAAAGAAAGGAGAGTGGGGAGAGAGGGAGAGAGTAATTTTCAAAAAAATAATTTTTCTTCTTGGCAACAAAATGTCAGTTGAAGGATACCTTCTCTTTCTTTGGAGTTTTTTTTTTCTTTTCACTGGTGTTTATTTTTACACTGAAAGAATCAAGGTCTTCACTTCACTTCTTGAAAGAAAGGAGCTAATCTGTCGCCTAGCAACGCCTCCCACTCCTCTGCCAGAGCAAGAGCAGGACGAGGAGACAACAAGAGAGATGGAAAATGGAGGGAGAGGTACAGAAAGTGGGATGAGGCAAATGAAGGAATGGTCAGATAGGAATGGACGATTGAGAGAGAGACAGAGAGAGAAAGATAGAGAGGGGGAGAGAAATGCAGATAGATGATCAGATAGGAGACAACTTTAACTGTTGCTTATTGATGTATCATCCTACCTGCGAGTGTTGGTATCTTTCTGTTTCAATGCATATTTATGTGTGTATACATCCATTCATGTGTGTGTTTTTATATTTGAGGAAATTATAATCGGCTTAAGTCTACACGCAATTATGTGTTCAAGATTTTGAACAATCTGTGTGTGTGTGCATGTGTGTATGTGTGTGAAAGAGAGACAGAGAGAGGTAGACTCTTATCAGACATGTGTGTATGTGTGTGTGAGAGAGAGAAAGAGAGAGAGAGGGAGAGCTTACCAAAGGGGTCTGTTGTATGTTGTGCTGCCTGGTTCACGGACACATAACCAATGTTTCTAAATGAAATAAGCAAACGCCTACGCACAGAGACCCACTCCCTTCCACCTCAGCTCACTGTCTCCTCCCACAACCCCCCTCTCCCCTGTTGGTGACGTTTTCACAGTCTGTGGCCTTGTACTTTTTTTTCTGTTCTTTTTTTCAAATTCAGTCTATTTTTAGAAAATGGGGCAGGAGATTGTGAGGTGTGTGTGTGTGTGTGTGTGTGTGTGTGTGGGGGGGGGGGGCATATTTCACTCCCTTGCTCTAGCTGGCACTCTCACACACACTGAATTGCAAGTCAGGCCAACTAGCTTTGCAGGGGTTGTTGTTTTTCTCAAATGCAGTATGGTATATGTGAAACATTTGACAAATGCAGGCGTAGAATGAAAAAGGGAAGATGCAGAATGTGCCTTCGATGTGTTTTAACGGGTTGAATCGGGAAGATTACAGGTAAAGGTAAAGCTGCTCAGTATTGTGTTTACAAAGCTACAGCAAGTAGAAAATATGCCATTCGTATTTCTCATACTGATGTATGTGTAGATTTAACAGGATTTGTTATGTAAACCTCCTGCTCCATACGGACAGCAATACATGCCACCACAAAAATATTCTCTCTCCTTGGTGCTGATGCAGGGTTGCTATGGCAATGTGATGTAGTTGTGACATCACTAAGACATCACTAACTCCTAGCAGCAATTTTTTCAAAGCTTACTCTCTTTTTTTCTTGCTCTGTCTCTCTCACACGCTCCCTCTGTATTTAAACATATTGTGTAGACAAATGAAAAATGACGTGTTCTGACATAATTACAACGAGCAGCCTCACAAATCAGTCAAGATTTATTTTCACAAACTTCAGTCTTTAATTTTAAATTCAAATTCACCAGTATTCTTTTCTGTTACTGTATATACTGTATATCACTCCATGTATCCCCTTGTAATACTGGCAGTCAGTTCCAAGCCCTCAGAATCATTCAGAGTTTATCATTACCTCTGTCACTCCTGCCTCTTCCTACGCACACCCTTGCAGTGTGGCTCTGTTGCTGAGGATTTAACAGCCAAGGCAGGACAGCCCAGCTCTCCTGGCTGCCTCAAACTCACACTGATATAGATACTCTCTTATACACTATTATAAGGACACTGACACTGAATGAACAGTTTTTTATGTGTGTGTGTATATGTGTGCATCTGCCTGTATTTTGTAATTGATTGTTGTGTCTGCCTGTGTAAACATTTGTGGTGTGTGTGTGTGTATGTGCGGTGTGTATATGTGTTCATGTGTTTGTGTGTGTGTGTGTGTGTGTGTTGTGGTTTGTAAAAACTTTTAAAGCAAAAGGAGAAACAAAGATGCAGAGAGATGCTGAGAGTGACTGTACTGTTATAGAGGCGTAATGCTTAGTTTTAACTGGGTAACTGGCAGGGGGAGGGGGGAGGGGGAGTAGGCAGAGGAAGAGAGGGACTGGAGTGCCCTTGTTTTAGCTCCAGACAAGAGGTGATATTATTGCTCTTGTTTTCCTATATCATTTCCTAAATCATTCATTATACAGAGCTGGAGCAGCATGCAGCCTCTGATGTTTTGGCAAACCCGTTCTCATGGGAATGCGGATGGACAGGAAGTGAGAGAGAGAGATGGAGTGAAGGAGGGCAATATCTCCTCTCTAGGAAATAGGGGGGTGAAGAAGGATGACAGAGACAGTCTGTGTGGGGAGCAGGAGAGTGAAAAAGACAGAGAGGGAGGGAGGGAGGGAGGGAGGGAGGGAAGGAGAGTGTCTACACAGTGCAGCCCTCCTAAATTTCAGAGCCATACCAGGCTGAGAGAAACAAATGGCTGGATGTATCTATCAGTGTTCATCCATCTGTCCAGTACAAGGCCACATACATACTGTATGCCTGGCATGTCAATCCAAGCACCTCCCTGATTTTCATCTGTTTAAGTTACACATGAACGCATGCACACACACACACATGCACACAAACACACATGCACACATGCACAAACACACGCACAAACATGCACACATACGTCTTTACAGCATTACAGTGGCCCTCAGAGTCTCTCTACATTTGCATTTCTCCTTTTGTTTTAAACCTTTTCACAAACCACAAAGGAAATGCACTATATGTCCAAAAGTATGTGGACACCCCTTGGTCTGGGGCTGTTAGTCATGGTTCAGGCTAGGCCCCTTAGTTCTAGTGAAGGCAAATCTTAACACAACAGCCTTCAATGACATTCTAGATGATTCTGTGCTTCCAACTTAATGGCAACAGTTTGGGGAAGGCCCTTTCCTGTTCAGCATTACAATGCTCTGTGCAAAAATCGAGGTCCATAGAGAAATGATTTGTCGAGATTGGTGTGGAACTTGACTGGCCTGCACAGAGCCCTGACCTCAACCCCATCAAACACCATTGGGATCATTTGGAAGCCCATTGCGAGCCAGGCCTAATCGCCCAACATCAGTGCTCGACCTCACTAAAGCTCTTCTGACTGAATTGAAGCTAATCCACACAGTAATGTTCCAGCATCTAGTGGAAAGCCTTTCCAGGAGAGTGAAGGCTGTTATAGCAGCAAAGGGGGGCCAACTCCATATTAATGGCCATGATTTTGGAATGAGATGTTGGATGAGCAGCTGTCCATATACTTCTGGCCATCTAGTGTACAAGCACATTTCACGTGTTTTTCCATGTGTTCTACCATCCTATTGATGTGCTCTGAAGATAATTTCTGGAGAAATGGCACCTTTTTTTCAGGGTCACACAGCTCTTCTGTGAGGCATAGATCACTACACCAGAGGACAACAACAGCCAACCTAGAGAGTTGCAAAACGGTGGTCTATGTAGCTGTGATTATTTATGTAGCCTCCCTGGATTATTGGTTTACACCAAGATACAGGAGAGGATTGGTGCTCGAAAGGATCACTGGTTGCCTAGTTTAGACATATTGTGCAGGCGATCTTTACTGTAAGAGTGCAGTGATGTTGCTGCAACATACTTTATGTCCGCAGTTTCAAAACCACATTAAGATAATTCAGTTTCGGTTTTGTTCCTGTTTCATTTTGGAATAGGGAATGAGATTTTTGTGACTGCATCAATTTTGTGCTTGCGTCTTTCTGACAGCACACCTTATCTTTTGTTCCAAATTTTTGTCTACACAGCAGGGGTCTCTTTATTCCAGGACATTGTGCATCGAACAGGCCAATAAACTGAAATATATAAATGATAAGAACTGAACTTGCTCCCTCGGCCCAATGCGCTGTTCTCACACAACAAGTTTTCGGGAACATGATGTCTTTTTGTTTGAGTCAGAGTCGAGTCTGAAAAGAATTTGTTGGTTGTTGTGCCCGTACACACTCATCCACACAGACACACACACACACACACACACTCATTCACACAGACACACACACACACACTCGGTTTCCCTTGCATAAAATCATTCTCTCACTCTCGCTTCTGTTACACTCTCTCTGATTCATTTATGTGAACCATTGAATGAAGCTCGTCAGTTACTAGGCAGCGCCTGTCTCCTATTCTGTCCTCTTCTTTCCTTCTTTAGGCAAAACAGCACATCCCCCTCCTCTCCCTCTCTCTCTCCTCTCTCGCTTTCCTTCTCTCCCCCCTCGCTCTCCCTCTCTCTCTTTCTCTCTGACACTTGCAAAGGATTCAGGTGCAGTTTTAACATTTTGTTGCCTGAAATAATAATTTTTAAAAATAAATAATATGTTTCTGATCTACACAAGCTACTTCATATTATCAAAGCAATATATAGTAAATAAATTACTAATTAAAAATGAAAAAACATGCCCTTTCTGATGATAAACCTAAATTAGTTGAGGTGCTTTGTCCAAGAAAAGTTATCTTTATAAAAGTTAATACTTATTCACATCTTGCTTTGACAGTACAGACTATGTTGTTTAGATGAGCAACATGAATTCCTACTTAAAGGTGTCATGATTTCAAACACTACGATAATAGCATGAGAACCGTGCAGTGATCTGAATAGTTTTGTACAGTGAATACTGTACAAAAGTACATTATCTGAATTTCTTTGAAGTGTTTGTACTGTATTATGTATATAGATGTATTAAATTTTCTTAGATTTTTACATGTATTTATCTTGGCTTATTTTATCATCTTATTACCATAGTTATTTGGTTTGCGTTAATTTACATCTTTACACGCATAACTTATTGAAATGTGTTTACTGTTTACGTTTAATTAATTTTACTATGAAAAAACTGATTAAATAAATAAAGGGGATTTTAAAAAAAACACTAACCACTCTCTTCTTTGAATGTGGTTTATTGACATGACATAGAGTAGTAGCAAAAAAGTACTAACAATTCCCCACGACAAACGATGTAGATCAGTGACAACCTTACTAAGACTTATAATACTCTATCTCTCTCTAAAAATCAACCTGAAGAATCCTCTATCTACATGTGGTCAAAGAAATAATGCCTGCAAATAGTGTAACCTAGGTGATAATAAATATTATAGCAATGCAATATCCATTTTTGAGTCAAAATCTAGATCATTCCAGTAAGTGGCAAGTAAGTAAGCAACCATTTTAAAGCAACTCAGTGATTTAAAGCTGTTGGAGCAAGACGAAGAACGCAAAATGCAAGGGATAAAATCTTGCAGGTTGTCGGAAGAAGAAATGTGTGGGTTACCGGGGACACAGACGTGTCAAGTCGGTTGTGTGCGTTAAATCAGACTGTTCTACAGCACTGCTTTTGTTGTCACTGAAGTGTCCCCAGTCACCGGCATGTACACAACAGTAATATAATCAGAGTGACTGAGGAGTGTGACAGCTGTAAGATTAGCAGCCCAGATTCAGAGGCTGTGACTGATGGCTGAGTTTTGTTCTTGTGGCACTTTGTGGCGTGAGTACATGAGCGAAGTCGAGATTGAGAATTACCGAGCCGAGTGTGACTAAATCGCAGCTGAAATGGGTTTATTATTGAGATCCCGAGGCTTCTGTTTGTCTTTTTTCTTCTGAACACGCTGAAAATCGTGGGATAAAACTAAGATATAAAAAACACATTTGTCCAAAAAATAAAATGCGGGGAAAAATCATTGATGCAACTGAACAATATTAAGCTAAACTCTGAACTAGAATATCTAACGACACATTTAAAGCTTGACTGCCTGAATAAAAGGAAATACTATATGTTTTTGTATTCATCACTTTCTGATTACATATTTTGCCTTAATTTTCCAGCCACCCAGCTATTCAAAGACATCGGGTTGTTTCTAACAGCACATGAGACAAGAATTGTCCAGCATTGGACAGACAGACAAACAAGATCAGCCTAAAAAAGGAAAAGATAATTTTCTCACTCTGAGCTCCACACTCTTATTCTAACAATAATACACTGATTATATTGCTGCGGACATTAATCGTCGTGATTGTAAATGTGTCCTGCGTGGTTACACATCTGTCCACGGTGCTGTCTCCTAATGTCCCCCCCTACATGACTGACATCAAAACAGGCCCTCTTTTGTATTTCCTTTTACGTTTACACCAGCACACCGTTTCAAGGAGGGTCTCGCTGAGAATCCAATGCCTTAACCGTTATGACAACCAGAACAAGTGGCAGGCAATATCTCATAGGCTCACCGCAGTGTTAAAAATGGGTTAGCAACTGTACACAAAAATAGAGTCAGTCAGAGGTTAGGGTGCTGTGAATGAACAAAAACCTCTCCATAAACAAAGTCCTCTTCTATGCCTATTTCAATTACAGACTCCTAGACTCAACACTTTTAGTAAGATATTACCACAACAGTTATGAGTGAATCCACTCAAACGTGAAAACGTGATAGATATGAAATCAAATATGTGAAGGAATAGAGCAAACTAATGAAAAGAAGGTTGTTTAAAGATAGCCCGCAGGGCAATGTAATTTTGTCTAATATACAAGTTATAACACAATATTGAACAATATTGATTGAAGCCAAACTTCACTCAAAAAATCCTAGCAATTGAACAAGATGTGACTGTAAAACCACATTATTGTTCTTAACTGAAGGAATGAAGGCCCTTAATTTCTCCCCTCTTTGCAAACCTACAGGGAAAACAATATATACTGAACAATGCTGTAGATGTATATTCCAGCCACTCACAATCTAATATTGTTTTCATGGGAAGGTAACTAATGACACACTGCCTCATGGATTAACTCCAATACATAACTTTTTATGTTTAAGAATAAATATCAATAACTCCAACCCCTGCTGAGATGTTACAGGCACAGATTAATACTTCTCCATGTTCATATCAATTATCCCAAAACGATTACAGCATATTCTATATGGCCAGTTCGCACTGCTAAAAAGTGCGTGCCATAATAACAAATTACAGTGTCAGAGCACAAGATGTGCATTGTTTTGTATGGAGAGGCAATGAAAAGATATTGCATTTGAATCCCCGCTTGAAATAGTTTCTCTGTCCCCTATATTTTTTTCAAATAAGCAAAAATGTATATGATTCCATACTTCTTTCTGTTATCATTTATCAGTCAAAGCCCCTAGGTCCATTGGTAACTGGCTTGCATAAAAGAAGAACAGAAATATTCCTGAAATTGGCAATTTGTTTGATTACTTGAATAAATGTGTGTTATAATATATATAATTTACACCCACGGTTGATTGGCTTGCTGAAAAGATGCATTAATTGATACATATATATACATATATAAGAAATATTTTTATCACCTAATTTTCACTATTCATTTCTGTAGTACTAAGTATTTAAATAGTACACAGGTGTACTATATGAAAGCATTTCCTTTTCTGATAACTTTTCAGAATACATCTATACCTGATTTTGAAATAATGACAAATGAAAGATGTTTCTAACCGTCTGGTTGGCCCACATGTTCAGTTTCCTTATGACCCTTATTACTCCCTTTGGATTAACCAGAGGAGCTCTGCTATACCATACCTTCAACTTCATGAATCAGTAGGCGTACTTCACAGGCTCATTTAGTCACCGTTCTTATGTTGCTTTCTTGGCCTTTATACAGTGAATACATATACACATGTTCTGTCTGTGATTTGTATTTTCTAATCATGTCTCCTAATTGTGTTTTGCTAAAAAAAAAAAAAAAAACAGCAATTCCCAATTGCTGCATAAACGATATAAGCAAACAATTTCAGTCTATTCTGCATTACTTGCATTACATTAATAAACTCTGGAATTTCGATGATATGATTGAAATATCTTTAAATAAAAATACGGTGTGAAATATTTCATTATCGATGATAACAAGAAGCAGATCGGTTACGATCATATCTGTCCTTGAGAATGATTGACAGCTGTTTTTTTTTTGTTTTTTTTATCCTTCCACAGTGCGTCATTCATCTTCAAATCCATCAGTGCATGAATAGAAAGGTGGAGAGGCAGGCAGAGCATTCAAGATGCATCTGTCCTCGTTGTCACTATCACTCCATCCTCATCCCATTATTTCTCCTGCTTCTTCTACCTTTTATGATATTTTTTTCTCTTTCTGTTCTCTCTGTTGGCGGGAACATTCTTTCAGCCCGAGCCCTTTGCCTTCGATCGCCCACGCGTCCATAGCAACAACGCTGCCGTATCTTAGTAACCACATTTACGCACGGGGTGAGAAATAGGAGGAGGGGCCTTTTTCAAAGACACAGCGATAGAAACAGAGGGCAGAAATATTAGCAACATTTATTCATTTCATTAGGAGGGGGAAGTGGAAATCAGTTATGAAACCTCTTAATCTTTGGAAGAGAGAGAAGGAGGGGGAGAGAGAGAGAGTGTAGGCTGCAGTGCAAATATTTATGTATTCATCTTTGAAAAGCAAGAAAATGTTTTGGAGAATGAGCTACACTGGTTAGCATAACTGCTAATATATTCAAGTTACATAACACTATGGTATATCATTATTTCACACACACACACACACACACACACACACACACACATACACATTTGATATGTACGATGACATTCATAGATACACAAAATCAAACTTACTGTATCATCAGAAATCCAGGAGCTCTGTCCCATTTGGGGCTGTAGTTCATTGGCCCTGTAATGCTGCACCATTCTAAACCAAAATGAAAGCAGATACATATGTGTTCAAAAGCTTATTTTACCGTCCAGAGCTAGTATCTAAAGTTCATTTAAAAAAGTTAGTATCTAAGTTAATTTTGTATTTCTAGTTCGGTGTTCTTCAGCTACCAAATTAAATGATATATACAGTATTATATTATAGGGTAAATAAATGCAGTCCACAATTAGAATCAAAGCACATTCTCCTACTATATCAATACTCCTATCCTGTCTGGTTCCGATGTTTTTTTGTATTTTTTGCTTTCATGTGAAATGACTTCTAATGTCATTCATTCATTATTCTACGTTTGTTTTAATGAATGATTGGCACAGGGGAGGGGCTAGAGAGAGATACTGTAACACTTTCGGAATTCCCATCTCCCCATCTCTTCAGGAAAAGCAGAAATATCCACGCCCATTTAAATAAATAGAGAGCTTTCATAAGGGAACACATCCAGTACGTGTATAGCCTATGAAGTGTATAGTTGGGAGAAGGGAAGCAGATGGTTGGTCCAGAGAGAGAATGTGAATACATATGTGTGTGTCGTCACTTTACTCAACCAAATGAAATATAATGAAATGCAGCATAGCAAAGGGGCTTTTGTTCAATACAACTGGAGCAGGGGCCTACAGCTATTATACTATTAATACTGGCAATGAAATGTATATTCTAATTAATACCTGCAGTGAAATGTATATCCTTTTAAGCATCATTATATGTTCTTTGGTTTATATTTGGATGATTTATGTTAGTATTTTTACATTTGTTTGCTGTGTTATTTTAATAGCAGCAAACTAGATCTGTGGCTTTGCTCTGGTGAATGGTACAATGGCATTGTTGTAGCTTACAATTAATAAGTAGAGCCCCAAGTCCCAATCCACTGCAGAACAGAGCCTTTTGGTATGTATCTTTCAGAGAAATATTCACTTGGTGAGTTCTCTGTGTATAGCTCATTTTTAAGTAGTGTCTTCCTGTACCTATCCTATATGTGTGGCTAGCCCAAGTGCTCAGGTAACTGAAGCCTGCGACCTGGGGGTTTGCAACTTGAATCCTAAAATACTGGGTTTTTATTTCTGTAAGGAAGGTAGTCAGTTAAAATGGGGAATGGGGCATTCTGAATAAGACTGATGGATAAAGGAAGTGATATGACTAAATGACCCCTTGGTCCCGTGCCTCTTGCTGCCTGTGGCATTCCCACACACTCACACACTCTCACTCTTTAGTGAATCTCGCCACCCTCCCCTGCCCTCTGTGCCAGGCTTGCCCAGGAATGAGCTCACACCATGCTGTAGGTGCCAAAGAGAGATACTCACTCTTCCGTTCCCCTCAGCTCACACAAACCAAACACAAACACACACACACACACACATACACACGGACACAAACTCTCACACACACACACACACACACACATACATACATACACACGGACACAAACTCTCACACACACACACACACACACACACATACATACATACACATGGACACAAACACACACACACATGCACACACATGAACACACACACATACATACATACATACACACACACACACATGCACACACATGCACACATGAACACACACACATACGCACACACATGCACACATGAACACACACACATACATACACACGGACACAAACTCGGACACAAACTCACACACACACACATGCACACAAGCACACACACACATACATACATACACACAGACACAAACTCACACACACACACTCACACACACACATACACATACACACGGACACAAACTCACACACACAGAGACACAAACTCACACATACACGCACGCACGCACGCACACACACACACACACAAACCCACGGACACAAACTCACACATACACGCACGCACACACACACACACAAACCCACGGACACAAACTCACACATACACGCACACACGGACACAAACTCACACACACACACACACACACACACACACACACACAGACACATGCACACACGCACACACACACACACAAACTCACACACACACATGTACATGCACACACACACTCACACACACACACGCACGCACGCACGCACACACACACACACACAAACCCACGCACACACACAAACCCACGGACACAAACTCACACATACACGCATGCACGCACGCACACACACACACATACATACACACACACAAACCCACACACACAAACTCACCCACACACGCACACACACACACAAACACACACACACAAACACAGCCTACCGGTCGCTCCCCATGCCCACTGGGCCAGTACAGTCCTGCCCAGGCCCATGCCCCACTCAGTGAGGTCATCTCTGGCCCGGGGAACCATAGGGAAATGCCCAGGTTTCTGTCCTGTTCTGTTCCTTTTTCACCCACGCACCTACCCACCCAGCCCTCACTTCCTGTGCAGTGTGTACCCACCCACCACTATCTCCACCTGAACCTCAACACCCCAGCTCTACTCTGCTGATGTAACAGACTCCATGATATGTGTGCATGTGTTTTGTAGGCAGTGAACAGTGCAACAATGAATTCTATGTTAATTAAAAAGATGACGTCTGTGATGTGAAGTTTATATTTTCAAGACCTGAACATTACAGAATCTCTCTGGTATTTCTACAGTTTTGAGATTCAGCTTTATACCTCCTGTCAGTTCATTGGGTTTTATCACATAGAACTTCTAAAAAACTGGAATTAGTTTTGTAAATGCAGCATTTATATATAACTCATTTTTGACAAAAAACGTCACTTATAAATAAAAAACTCTATAAATCTCACAAAAAAAGAGGACTCAATTAGACTTTCTTTTAGACGCAGAACCCCTGCTGAGGTATATGTGGTGGTAACAAATCCTTTTTCTGCATTTGAGGGGAAAATGTGAGATCATGAAACTTAGCTGTACCCATTCACCTCTACTCACTTTCCAAGAAGAAAAAAAAAAAAAAGGACGACAAAAATAAAACGGGTTCAGTGGTCAATTAGGTTACAAAACCAGCAGAAAAATTCCACAAGCAGGTTGTGTTATTCTGGTCCCGTCACCCACCTCTGTTTCTATGCAACACTGCCCCCATGTGGCGACAGAGTGGTACAGCACTCAGTGTTGTGATTATATAACAAGGCACTGGGAATGACTCATCACCCTTGAGTTTGGAGGAGATATCTGGGGGGAGGGGAGAGCAGTGGGGGGGGCGGGCGTAGGTAGTGGAATTAGGGTTTTCCCCTGTTTTTATGGCTAAGGGATCGCTTTTCTGCAGGAATAGCAAAGCTCACCTTCCTAATTTAAATAAAACACACCCACAGAATAATCTTGCATCCTGCAGCTATTTTTATTGCGGGCTGACAAGACACCAGATTGTAGTTCCCTATCCTTTTTTGGCTACACATCTCAAGGTCAACAGCCACTGCCAAGGTGATATAAACCATCGTAAGGGATCGTTGTGCAGACTGCAGTTCTGTCTTTGTGTGTTCTTATTCATTCATTCCTTTCTATCCACCGAGGTCCCGTCTTCCGTGGTTTCAGGGATGAACAGAATGCGTCTGGAACACACTGTAAGAGAAGGAGGGTGTGCTGTGCTTTCAGCGGGGAGAAGGAGAGGAGAAGAAAGAGCAAGCAAGGAAGACAGAAAGAGAGAAGGAGGAATAAGAGCGAGGAGAGGGGGAAAAGTTGAGGAGCCGAGGGAAGCAGCGGCGTCGGGGGAGGGCCACAAACTGAAACAAACGCACGCACGTCGTTTTTTAAAATATTTCATTTTATCTTAGTAGCATTTCCTGAACAAAAAGTACACCATTTTCATCAAAAGTAAAAATAGTATGGTTTGACTGAACAGGGTTGAGGAAGGGAACAGGGGTGTGTGGGAAGAGAGGAAGGGAACAGGGGGGTGTGGGAAGAGAGGGGGCCAGTGTGGGAGGGGTATAGACTGTGGCATGCTGTGTGTCATTGCTTTCCCCCATATGCTCATGTTCATGTTTATTAATTTTTATTTTCTGCTTATTTTGTCGGTGGAAAAGAAAGAAATCTCTCGTTGGGGAAAAGAAAGCAGAGAGTTGTGCGTCTGAAGGCTCTTCAGCACAGTGGCCATTGTGGCCCATTGTCAGTCCTATCTTTGGGAACGGGGCGGATGGGGCGTGTAAAATGCCTCTTTGGAGGGTTACTGTGTAATGGGAAAAGAAAGGGTAAATGTGTAACAGCGGTTCGGGAGAGAGGAGGATCTGGTGGAAATTCAGTAGAGGAGAGGGTTGCTCTCCAAACGGCACGCTCGGTTCTTAATGCCCTCAGCAGCACGCAGCAGCAGGAGCTCACCAGCTCAGCACTGGTCTGAGATCAGTGTGATGGAGCAGCATAGAGAGCTCACCAGCTCAGCACTGATCTGAGATCAGTGTGATGAAGCAGCAGCAGAGGCTCACCAGCTCAGCACTGATCTGAGATCAGTGTGATGGAGCAGCATAGAGAGCTCACCAGCTCAGCACTGATCTGAGATCAGTGTAATGGAGCAGCATATAGAGCTCACCAGCTCAGCACTGATCTGAGATCAGTGTGATGGAGCAGCATAGAGAGCTCACCAGCTCAGCACTGATCTGAGATCAGTGTGATGGAGCAGCATATAGAGCTCACCAGCTCAGCACTGATCTGAGATCAGTGTGATGGAGCAGCATAGAGAGCTCGCCAGCTCAGCACTGATCTGAGATCAGTGTGATGAAGCAACAGCAGAGGCTCACCAGCTAAGCACTGATCTGAGATCAGTGTGATGGAGCAGCAGCAGAGGCTCACCAGCTCAGCACTGATCTGAGATCAGTGTGATGAAGCAACAGCAGAGGCTCACCAGCTCAGCACTGATCTGAGATCAGTGTGATGGAGCAGCAGCAGAGGCTCACCAGCTCAGCACTGATCTGAGATCAGTGTGATGAAGCAACAGCAGAGGCTCACCAGCTAAGCACTGATCTGAGATCAGTGTGATGGAGCAGCAGCAGAGGCTCACCAGCTCAGCACTGATCTGAGATCAGTATGATGGAGCAGCATTAGAGAGCAAGTCTGGAGAGCAACCTATAGACTTTAGATAAAGAGGTTGGAGGGAGACAAGGGATGAACACAAGAGCGGTCGGTAGGTTTAAATGAACGAGGAACGAGGGACAAAAAATGTGCTTGAATGGGCGAATGGGTGGGGTCACATGGAAGAGTCTATTAACAAACCGTTCATGGCGTCACAGCACACATCATGTGAAGTTGAATATTACCTCAGGCATAATATTACCTCATGCTGGGCACCTAAACCAATCAGAGGCCAGTAAATGTTGTTTGCATGGAGGACAGCCACTTGCCCTTTGTTTACTGCTGTTCCTCATCAATGCGATAATATTAATATTTAATGTGAAGTTGTACAGTTACTGTGCGTTACTTTCTGAGGCTCACCTGAAACTAGCCATTGTTTGACTCTGTCAGTAATGCTCTGGTCACACAGTATATCCTAATAGAGCTCTGTGAATGTGTGTTTATTTCTCACTCTTTCCATCTCCAACTTTTATGTCTCGTCCAGTCTTTCATGTGTGGTTTTTAAGAGCCTCAGTTTGCTTTGGCTTTCTCTGTCCCTTCCTCCCTCCCTCTCCTCTCTCTCATTCTCTTTGCCTTTCTTTCTCTCTGTCCATTTCTCTCCTCTGTTTCTTGTGATCTCTTTCTCGTTTCCGCTAGAAAGTGTGTGGTCCCACGTAGATGGAGAGGCGCAGGACGGAGCTGGTCTGGTAGCTCATGATGGGGTTGATGGACACCATTTCCAGGTCTAAGACATACTCCTTGGGTCCAGTCACAGACTGAGCCAGAACCAGCATGGCGCTGATGTTGTTGATTTGCTGCAGGAGACATACGACAGAAACAGAGACATGAGAACAAGTGCCGCTATTGACACGCACGCACGCACTGGTGATGTGTAACATATAACTAGTTTGTACTGTGTGATCACCATACTTCCCTGATCATTCCTGCCCAGGTATCCTCTAGCTTTTATTTAGCGTTAAGATTAATTTTGACCACATTATACTGCATGTAGCTGCTGCAATTTCATGGATATTGGCAGTCAGTTTTGACCATGCTGGTCATTAAGATCTAGACCCTGAGCCGACCAGAGGAGAATGGGTTCCCCCCTTGAGTCTGGTTCCTCCCAAGGTTTCTTCCTAGTTACCTCAGGGAGTTTTTCCTTGCCACTGTTGCCTCTGGCTTGCTCTTGTGGGGGGTTAGGCTGGGTTTTTTCTGTGAAGCGCATTGTGGCAACTAGTTGTGAAATGCGTTATATAAATAAATATTGATTTGATTTGATTTGATGTATCACTACCACTGCAAAGGTCTGGCCTTTATGGTCATTTGTGTACATTTGCAAGAATTCTTGCAGTTATTTATTTTTACAGCCACTATTGTCACATTCTGCTCATTTACAATGAAGGGTCAGAAATCACTTTTACTGGGCAATGCTAGAATAACAAAGATTACATTGCAATTAGCACACACAATTGTAGAGTAAATTTACCGGCTCACTATGTGATTATGACATGAATACTGATTTTAACAAACTACCATGTTTCCTGCTTGCAGTAATTATTTGCCCAATTGTTTATTGTCTACAGTTTTTCAAGGATTAGATTTATTATAAATTCTGCAGACATTCTCCGATCCTTTTCCTCAGTGAATCATCTTTTTTGCTCGAATCACAGACACTGTCAGTTGGTCTGTGGCAGCAGTTGGTCTGTGGTGGGTGAGCACTGTGTCCCTGACTTATAGTACTCCCACATCTTACACAGATGGGTCTGTGCAGTCTTCTTTCGTCTTCTTTCGTGTATCGTCATATGTCCAGCTTTGTGTCGTGTAGCCATGCCCTCGTCTCAAGTCCCACTCGGAAGAGGCCCTCCTCTGAAGGTGGTCTATGCAGGGGACAAGCGGTGATGATGTGGTTGGCAGTCTGCTCAGGCTCCCCGCACTCACATGCTGCACTGTCTGTTAGGCCCCACTTCTTCATAGAGGCTTTGAAGCAGCCAACCCCGGTGCGTAGGCGATTCAGGAGAGTCCATTGCCGGCGAGGTAGGTCTTCTCCTTCAGCGCCATCTCCAGGATCCTGGATGTAGTGGTGTATACGTTTCTGTCCTGCCGACTCCCACTCCTGCTTCCATGCCGCCGCCAGCCAGGCTTTAGTTGACAGGTCCTCCGGGATAAAAGTGAGCATCTCTTGGGCCGCCAGGTTGTATGGGTGGCGGGACTTGAGTCTGCTTGGAGATGTTGCCATGGTTGTGGTGTCATGGAGGAGGTGCCAATCGTACTCCTGGGCTTTCCTTGCCAGGGCGAGGGTGGCAGCCTCTCGCCGTAGGCTGGCTGGCGCAATTCCTGCTAGAACTGGCAGGTAGGACACAGGGGTGGGTTTCAAGCAGCCAGTTATGATCCTCAGGGCGTTGTTGATGGCCGCATCCACCTTCTTGGTGTGTGGGCTTCTGCTCCAGGTTGGGGCACAGTACTCGGCAGCAGAAAAGACGAGGGCTTGTGTGGAGATACGTAATACCTTTGCGGAGGCACCCCAGGTCGTACCAGCGAGGCGACGGATGAGTGAGACCCTTGAGGTTACTTTGGCCCTCACTTCCTCAAGGTGTTGTTTATACGACAACGTCCTGTCCAGGCGTACGCCAAGGTACTTTGGGGCCTGTTGGAACTCCAGGGGTTTGCTGTTCACGGAAATCTCCAGCTCCCTTGTCGCTTCCTTGTTGCAGAGGTGGAATGCTGCGGACACCGTCTTCCCAAAGCTGAGCTGTAGGCGCCAGCTGCGAAGGTAGGCAGCCAAGATGCCCATGTCCTGGTTTAGGCCCTCTTCCACCGCCTTCCATGTTGGTTGTTGCAGCATGATGGCTAGGTCGTCTGCGTACCCGTACCTTCTGGATGTTGTTGCAGGTAGGTCAAGGATGTATATGTTGAAGAGCATTGGTGAAAGAACAGACCCTTGTGGGACCCCGTTTCTCAGCCTCCTGAGCCTGCTATGCTGGCCGTCACTGGTCTGGAGGATGAAGCTGCGGTTTGACAGCATCTCCATGATGAAATTGACCATATGACGGTCCGGGATGGTTCTCAGCAGCTTCAAGTGGAGTCCGCGGTGCCACACGGTGTCATAGGCGGCGGTCAGGTCCAGTAGGACAACCCCTGCTTTTGCTTTGGCCTGGAAAGTGTCCTCAAGATCTTGCGTGAGCAGGGTTACTTGGTCCACCGTTGACCTGCCCCGACGGAAACCAGCCTGTTCCCTCGGAAGCTGTGAGTCTACTACAGGTTCAATACGGCTGTGAATCATCCTCTCCAAGATTTTAAAAGGAACGCAGAGCAGCGAGATTGGCCTGTAGGCCTTGGGGTCATCTGGGGGTTTGTTGGGTTTCAACAGGGCTATGACAGCTGCCCGTCTCCATGTCCTTGGGAGTTTGGACTTTCGGAGGCACGCCGAGAGGAATGCGCACAGCCAGGCGGATGTTGTTTCGCTCTGGTGGATCACAAACTCTGGATGGATGTTGTCGGGGCCTGGTGCCTTGCCTTGTTTGAGTTTGGATATGGCATCCCTGAGCTCGGTTGATGTAAAATTTCCTGACAGGTTAGCATTAACACTGGCCGCCCTGGAGAGGGCGGTTACCTCGTGTGATGTTAGGCGGGCAAAGTCTTTATCTGCACCTGGGAAGCGGCCATTTTTTAGGAGTTGGGCTGCGATGGCGTTTGCTGTCACCGGGCACTTGGGGGGTGTTGTGCTTCTACCTGAGAGCTGATTGATGGTCTGCCACGCCTTACGGCTGGAATGGGTGAAGTCAATCGACTGTTCTGTGCAGTGGTACTGTGAGACGCTCCTCAGACATCTGGGCCCGCTGTATCGGGGAGTGATATCGGGGGCGTGCGGAGACCACGCCCTTTTGAATCCTCACAGAACCGCCGCCGTGTGACAGAGCTGAGTGAGGCAGGGCGAGGTCGGCAAGGGCTTGCTGCGCATAACTCAGCTTGCGTGTCGGGTCAGGAGCTGGTGTTTGTGGCACATGTGTGTTGTTATAGTGTGTGTAATCTTTGGTCCTCAGAACTATAGCAATCCGTTAATTAACTCGCTCATTGCTCGTAAGTCTCCGTTTTGACGAGAGGACCGTTAACCCGTTCTTGTTATGACATTTCCACAGCAGAAACAAGGCCAGAGCGCCGGCCCTTCAGGGGAGGCGACGAAGCGTGTACACCATCCAATTATGCACGATGTGTGCTATTGACCTGGGATAACCGTTGTGCGTTTTTATAGCGGTCAGTGGGGCGACTGGTGCGCTGCAGTAAGTAAAGCGGGACCTGCTCTCCACTCACCCGGATGTAGAAGTCCCCGTTGGGGTCCCCGGACCGGATGCGGAAGGCATTGTGGGCCCCGGGGTAGATGCTGGTGGTCTGTATCTGGAAGATGTCGGAGTGGACCGTGCGATCGGACGTCATGCTCATGTAGCGGTGGACAATGGATAAGGGCAGCTCCCGGCAGCCAGGTTTGGTAACTGGACAGACACACCGGCTGACCATGGGAGATGTACAGAGGAGAGTTGGAGGGAGAAAGGCAGAATTGATTCATTATTTAATCCCGTGTAAAATTCAAATGTGCAATTGTGGAGCTTTAATTAAAGGTTGCAGCTGTAGACAGGAGAGAGAGGCTGTACAGTCTGCACAAAGGATAAAACCTCAATTAACTTTCAACTCTTGATTGAGATACGAGCCAATCAAGACACATTGACACAGTGCAACATGTGTTCTGTAGCTGTGAAGATACAATTATTTTCTCCCGTCATGGAGTTCATAAAAACTTACAGAGCTCCTCAATTATGTTTTCACACACAACCTGGCACTGTCTCATGTTTCGTCAATTGGCTTCAGATGCTTCAAGGGAAGATCATTCAGGCATCCAACACTAGAGGGTGCTGTTTCATAGGCACGTACACAATGCTATTGCGTTTCTGTCCCTGATCGAGACAGCCTTCGAGCCAATCTGGACAGTTTCAGTAATTATCAGAGGGAAAAAAGTATAATTGATGCCGTATGAGGAAAAATGTTTTGGAAAAATTGGGATTTCAGCTGCCAGAGTAAATGCGGCGAGAGAGTGTAACCTGACTGCCTGCACCTGTTATCAATTTAACACCCAGATTAGAGTTATGATTTTAATAATGCTGGAATGCATTGAGATGAATAAAGTATGCATCTGGACCAATATCTGGAAAAATTCATTCTAATACTGATGTAAGGAATGTATCTCGCAGATGTGATAAATTAAAAAAATGTATAAGGGAGGCGTACAGCTGAATAATGGGGAAAGCTGCACAAATCGATACAGTTGTGTTCTAAATGTGTTGCTCTGTGTGTCTGCGTGTGTGTGTGCGTGTGTGTGTGTGTGTGCGCGCGTGTGTGTGTGTGTGTGTTACTCACTTGTTGGACACCTGTACATAGGGAGCTATGCAGCGGTCATTGTCGACACAGCGATATCCGCCGTTGGTGTTCACACAGGACTGTCCCCCTGTGCACTCGTGCGTGCCCGTCTCACACTCGTTCACATCTGGAGAAAAAGAAGGAGACACAGAAAGGAGGTTACACTGTGAGAATAATGATACATTCATACGATGACAAGGATTGTTATGGCAGTACCAACACAACAGCGAGTCTGGGAGCGGTGGCAGTGGTGAGAAACATTAACTGGGGAGCCTGTGCATTTTATGGACTCAGTAACACAGAATTTGTAGTTCAAAACTGTAGAACCAGGTCTATCACAGAGGTAACATGCCAGCTGCATATGTATAAGTAAGTATGAGCAAAGTCAAAATATCACATCACACATATATGCCAAATATGGTCACTGCAACATCCTGCTGTTGGGAATGCACACGTCCTCTGAGCAGCAAGCCTCCAGCCAATCAAATCCCTTTGAATGCACACGTCCTCTGAGCAGCAAGCCTCCAGCCAATCAAATCCCTTTGAATGCACACGTCCTCTGAGCAGCAAGCCTCCAGCCAATCAGATTCCTTTGCTGAGCTGTATAGCTGCTATGCCAGAGGCCTGCTCTAGTGCAGCTAGTGAAGGCCGACCACAGGTGCCTGATAAACTACAGGAATCACTACTAAAGTAACGAGGCAGAGAATACCTGGCCAATCGCGTGGCCAATCGAGCGCTGTCCTATAGGACTCCTGGCCAAATCTGCACTGCCGTGCTCATGATTAGACTCTGGGTTACAACATGGCACCTTGGACAGATGCTTTGATTGGACACAGCATCCGAGAGCCTCACAAAAACATAATTGTTATGACCACTGTTATAGGATTTTGGAAGGACCTTGGCACAGGCGTGTCCTCTGTAGCTGGTATCCTTCTGGGCACACGCAGGAGAACTTCCCCGGCTCGTTCACACACTGGAACTGGCACAGGAAGCTGGATAAGCCACACTCGTCGATATCTGCAGAGAGCAACGAAACACATCGACTCGGCTGCATTAGGAAGGCGGACATCTTAAAGACAGGAGGGAAGAAGAAAAGGGAAGGAAAGATGGGACAGACACAGATGTGCCATTCCTTCACCTGTCAATCAATCAATCAACCAATCACTTGGCAGATGCTGTCATCGTAAAGAAGTAGAGAACATAAGTCTTAGGAAAACAAAATTGCATTATCACCAAGAAGACACAGAAGGCCCGCTTATAATCAGTAAGTGTAAAATAAAGTGTATACCACTATATAGATGACATAGATTTACACAGATATACCTTTAAAATGATCCCAATAGGGAGTAAAGAAAAGAAAAAGGATAATTAGAGGGCATGGTGCAGTCTGAACAGGTGGGTCTTCAGTCTGTGTCAGAAGATGGGCAGGGTTTCTACTGTCCTGGTCACAGTGGGAAGCTCATTCCACCACCGGAAGGGCCAGAACAGGTAGGAGACATAACCTGGAGGTGCAGTGTGTGAGGGGGAGGAGCCAGTTGCCCAGAGTAACAGAACAGAGAGGTCTGGCTGGCATGTAGGGTCTGACAATCTTTTGAAGATATAATGGAGTGGTCCCTTTAGCTTTTCCCTTTAGGGGTTGAGATCAGGTCTCTGTGCAGGCCAGTCAAGTTCTTCCCTCCCAATCTCGACAAACCATGTCTGTATGAACCTCATTTTGTGCACGGGGGCATCGTCATGTTGAAACAGGAAAGGGCCGTCCCCAAACTGTTGCCACAAAGTTGGAAACCCAGAATCATCTAGAATGTCGTTGTATGCTGTAGTGTTAAGATTAGCCTTCACTGGAACTAAGGAGCCTGGCCTGAACCATGACTAACAGCCCCAGACCAAGGGGGTGTCTTGATACTTTTGGCCATGTAGTGTACGTGGAGATGAACAAAGCGCAAACCGCCAAGTGTGTGTCCACCCACAGCAGCCTGACGGACAGTAACACAAACACCCAAAGACACAAGCTGAGAACTGTAAGTGCTGTTATATACAACATATTATGAAATATCAAGAAATAGATAAATATACAGAATTTCAAGTGTAATTTCAAAGACTGTTTTCTACTCATGTTACTTGCATGTGAATGTGTTGGACCTATAAATATGTCCCATTGCCATATTTAATAATTATAGGTGTGCCACGGAGATATAAAAAAATATAACTAAAGTAATGTATTTATTTTTATATTCAAGATTAAAGACATTTGATATTTGAGGAAAAGGGAAAGAGAGGGGGATTGACAGGGCAGGCGGAGAGAGAGAAAGAGGGATGGAGGGAGTGGGGAATGGGAAATATGGAGAGCTTACATTGACACAGGCAGCTCGGTCTCAGAGGACCGATAAAAGCTGAAGTCTGGAGTGATTTTCAGTCAGAGCTGAAACACTGCACAAACACAGCAAGGCAAACACACGAGTCCATGTGTCATAGCAATCCGCCGAGCTGAGACTGTGCAGAAAATGTGCTTGCTATGCCTTTGCAGCTAATAAAATGTGGATTCCGTTAGCACCTTTCGCACGCTCTGCCAAAATGACTGCAGCACAGCTGGACAGAATGGCAGCGCTGTGGCCAGGGCTGCCGGTGGGGCCCAATGACGGAGAGAGACAGGATTAGACGAGGTGGATAAAAACAGCCACGAAGAGGGTAGAAATGTTCCAGTCACACCTATAATCTAGTGAAATAAACATGAATTAAGGGCTTGGGAAAATACTATATAATCATAAAGAATTGCTCTGCTTGGAGAGCTGGGATTCCTCCCACAAGCTGTTTTGCACCTTTTATTGACAGCTTCCAGGTGCCATTTGAGTGAAAAAAACACACATGCCCACTGGAGTTATCAGATGGTCAAGAGCCTGTTAAACAGGGCATGTATTTGCCTCTTATACACATTCACACACACATAGACACACGCATACACACACACTCACTCACGCACTCACACATCCATTCATTCATTCATTCATAGGTGTTCATATACAGTACATTTGAGAATTGTCACAGCCAACTGTAAAACACACACACACACACACACACACACATACACACACATACACACATACACACACACATACACACACACACACACACACACACACACACACACACATACACACACACATACACACACACACACTAACACGCATACACACACACACACACACAAACACACACACACACACACACACACACACATACACACATACACACACACACACATATACATACACACACACACACACACACACACACACACACACACTAACAGTACACCAGGGGAAGGTCAATATGGGAACCCTAACAGAAGGGACCTCATGCTGAGACATTGGTTTCACCACAGGCTCCCACTCACTCAGAAACAGCCGGTGGGGGACACAGAGAAAGACAACAGACAGGCAGACGGATATAAGGCGCATAAGCGACCCGTCGGCACAGTGGACAGAGGTCAGGGTTAATACAGGCTATTACCTTTGCACGAGAAGCCATCTGACCCCAGCTCATAGCCCTGCTCACAGCGACAGAGGAAGGTGCCGTAGGTGTTTGTGCACCTCTGCTGGCAGGGGGCGCCCATCTCACATTCGTTCACATCTGGGGGCAATGAGGAAGAGGACAGGAAGGCCAAAATGTTACTGTGACAAGCAGTGAGCTCATAATTCTGTCCACCTGGCCATACTGCAGAACAGGGGTAGGCAACCCTGATCCTGGAGTGATGGGGACGTTTCTGGTTTTTGTTCCATCTGAGCTTGACCACAACTCACTGATGGGGGATTAAATGTCTGAGCCTGAATATTCTGAATGGTGAAACGCTGAGCACCTCCAGCACATGGTCACCTGCATTCATTACACCTGATTAATTAAAATGAATCCAGACGTGTAGTTATAGGTTTGGATGGAGCAAAAACCAGGACCGACTCCAGCACTCCAGGACCAGGGTTGCCTACCCCCTGCTGTACAATGAGAATCTTTTCTGCCACCAATACTCAGTGTCAGCAGTAATAAATCATGCTGTGGGACTTTGACTTTTATCTTTGAAATCTCCTTGGTTATGAATGTTTTGATGTTTTGAGCTCAGGTTATTTTGTATGAGTTTAAGTGTGAGCTGCTGGCTCGGGCCTGGGCTTTAGGGGAGATCTCACCGATGCACGAGCGGTTGTTCCCGGCCAGCTGGAACCCAGGTTCACACTGACAGGCGAAGGACCCGGGGACATTTACACAGCGATGCTGACAGTATCTGTATCTGCACTCGTCAATGTCTAAGAGCAGGAGAGAGAGGGGAGACGCCAACCTTACAGACAGACCGCCCAGCCCGGCTGTGCCATCGATGTACACTTAGGGTTTTCAACCTTCCAGGGACCCTCACCCAGGCTCAAAGGCATTCAGGGGAGCCCCATCATAAGTTAAATTGAATTATATTTTAAAAAGGTTTTATATTTTAACAATATTTTCCTAAATCTATATATAGTCATTGGACATCAAGTCACGCCAGGGACCCCCAACAGTACCTTCGAGGATCCTCAGGGGTCCACGGACCCCCGGTTAAAAACCATAATCTAAATTATCCACAGGGCCAGCTGTTATATTAAAAGTGATTTTGATTTGCAAGGTCATTATCATGAATATTCATGATGGGGCATAGATGAAGACACACCTTCTTAAATTAGCATAATAACAGAGGATGAACGGAACAGAAGAACTGACATCTGGTTTTTCATGAACATCTGTGGTTATACTAAAAAAGACAGAGACGGAGGCACAGTGCATTAGAGGAAAGGTGGTGCAGTTTAACAAAGACAGAATGAGACAGTAATTCAGTGAGTGAGAGAGAGAGATTTATACGTAAAGAGCCAGAGTAACAGTAACAGTGGTAACAGTAAGAGCTAAGAAATACACAGTGAAAGCCAGAGAGACGTGTTAGTGTTAGCAGCAGCGATCTAAAACAGTGAGGACCAGACGGACAGTTAGGCAGCGAGAGGGTTCAGGGGGTCGGGGGCCGTCGGGTCACTCACCGATGCACTCTGTGCCAACCTTACGGTACCCCTCTGGGCACTGGCAGACGAAGCCCCCTTGGGTATTAAAACACTGCTGGCTGGGCTGGCAGTTGTGTTGGTCGTGCTCGCACTCATCAATGTCTGCGTACAACAGTGCAGCAGTGAGAGAGAAGACAACACTTTACACCATACACAAGCTATATTTCCACTTTACACACCCACCCATGACACCCACAGACAGTCCCACACTATCTCCTTATCTCATGTATCTCGAGTGTTGTATAAGCCTACAACATTGGATGTCACTTAATTGACCTTACATTACAAAACCATCCCGGGATCTCTCGCTCACAAACCAACCATGTGACCCTCCCCTGTATCACCACAGAGGACGGGCCCTTCCTACTTACTTTGACTGTTCCAAATTCCCAGTTGTTGTCCCAAAACTCTGAACAGTGCCCACCTGCACCTCAAACTGTACCCCATCCTTCCTGAGTCCAAGCCCATCTTACACGACCCACCCACCGCACCTGCTGCCCTCCCTCCCCCCACTCACCCACGCATCTGTCCCCCTGTGCCTCGTACCCCAGAGGGCAGGAGTTGTAGGGCTCTGTGACCTCATCGGGAAGGTTGCTCTCCGGTTGGTTGGGAGGGTCGGGGGCGGGGATGACAGAGGCGGAGCGAGGGAGGCAAAGGTAGCCGCCGTAGTGGTTGAAACACTTCATCTCTCCCTTGCACGCCTCTGGAATCGTTTCACACTCATTTACGTCTGACAAAAAGAGAGAGATGAGGGAGAGAAGTTGAAGGGTGAGGTCACATCAGTGCAGAGGCTGAGGAGAAAGAGGGACACTAGAGCTGAGATAGATACATAGTAGATGATAAAACAGCTCTACCTTTGCAATGCTCAGAGTGTAGATCCCACTGATAGCCATCTGTGCATTCCTGCGAGACAAATACGAGTCAATGTGAGACTGAGACTGACTGCTTTGAATTGAAACTGACTACTTCCTGCGAGATAAATACGAGTCAATGTGAGAATGAAACTGACTATATCCTGCGAGACAAATACGAGTCAATGTGAGAATTAAACTGACTACATCCTGCGAGACAAATATGAGTCAATGTGAAAATGAGACCGACTGCTTTGAATTGAAACCGACTACTTTGAATGCATTGCTGCTAACTTGTCCCACTGACTTTTGCTGTGTATTTCTCTCTTGGCAACACACATTTTTATCAGGCCAATAAAGAGCCTTTGCATTGAGTCACAAATCTCGCGCAATATATTCCAAGCTTTCGCTTCAGTGAAAGAAGGTTGGCATGGAGACAAGGCAGGCTTAGCTTTTCAAGTTTTTCGAGGTTCAAGCTCGTTTGGAGTTAATAATGCCGTCAGCAACCAATTAAAGTTACAGACGGATTTAAAATAACTGTCAAATCATGCTGGCAAATGAGCACCGACGCTCTAGGGAAAGAGGGGGGGGGGGTAATAAAGTGGAGGAAAGGTTAAAAAAGAGGAAGAAACTGGCAGAATAATAGGGGGAAGGGGAAGTGTAAGGCAGAGAGAGATAGAGAGAGAAAGCAGAGAAAAGTTTAAGCAGAATGTGAGAAAAGAAAAACTGGGGGAAAGAGCTATGGGGGTGGGGTGGGGTGGGGTGGGGTGCTTTCAGAAGAGGATAAGGGGTGTCTGAGCAAAATCGTGAACGAAAAAGCGAGAGAGAAATCACGGAGTGGACGGAGAGATTTCCCCTCCTCCTCCTTACCATATAAGTGTCACTTTCTTCAGGAGCCTGAGAAATAGCGCAGTGGAAGACCAGAGACACACACATACATAGCAGTGGCACACACACACCCCGCATGCTCACAGACAGACGCACAGACAGAGCCAGAGTGATGGACACAATCAGCAGACACTCTAGGGCAGAGTGAAACAGGCAGTCAAACAGATGCACACGTGAGGCAATCAGACACAGTCAGGATGAGAGAAGTTTCTGGATTCCAGTCTTGTCTTGGGCAGTTTATGGATTTTGCTGGAGAGAGAGACAGAGAGACAGAGAGAGAGAAAGAAAGAGAGAATATTTATTGTCTGAGACAAAACATAGGATCAGAAGAAGAAGGAAGGTATTGACTCCTCAAAGCAGTTTTCCACAATATTCAACAATATTTAACCCTCCTATTATGTTGATATTTTATGACACCTTTTATGTTTGGGGTCAAATTGACCCCAGCAGTTTAAACCAACACAAAATTATTGTAATAAAAACATTTTGACACTTTGTGTGTCGCCTTCTTACTGCCAATGACTAGCCTTTTATCCCTAAATATCAAAAATCAGTGACAAACTTCTCATTTTAGAGCCTGAGGTAAGTGAAAGTTTGTGAAGTCTAGAACCTGTATGAGAAAGTACCCAGAATCACCCACAAACAAATTTGAGATAAAAAATACAAATATTATGCTACAGAGCCCGGAGCCAGAATGACCCCACACAACACCTCTGTATACAATGTTGGTAGAAGACTTAAAACATATGTTTATTGCATGTTTTTCTATTTAATCCCATCAAATTAGGAGAAGTCATATAAAATGGAAGAACATAAGGTTAACAGTTTCTTTTGAGCCATCAAACACTGAATGGGGTTAAATTGATCCCAAACATAACAGAAGGGTGAAGATGACTGAATAATACATAATTATAATATTCCTTTGTATGTTCATCTATTTAAAATTACATACTGTATAACTGCAATACATACTACATTACAGACAAGACTTTACACTCCATGCAATTTAATATAGTGCACAATAGGGCCCAGTACCCTGAATTAATCATTTATATTTTCTCTTGTTGTTGGTTGCATCTCGTCCAGTGTGACGAAATCCTACCTAATAGAGAGAGAAAGACGGCAATGGAAACTACTCCCCCTAGTGGTCATATATTAAAACATATAGTGGAAAACACTCGCTAGAAATAATAACAGTAATACAAAACAGATAAATCTTTTTTTTTATTTTTTTTTTTTTTATGTTAGGTCTTGGCAGACGTCCTTCTTGGTCTGCCAGTCCAACAAACTGCAGTGAGTTCCAAACTGATGCCTGAGTCCAAATAAATCATAAACAATTCACACTTGGCTCCAAACTGTACCTCTTACGTTCTGTCCCTCTATTGTCTCTCTCTATCGCACACATCATATGGTGAGTTCACAGTGATAGTGTTGCTGTATTAAACCTCAATGTGGACTGACTCTGAACTCCAGAGATCAAGATGCTTGTTGACGTCTTGAGCCGCAGGCTTCACCTCAGCTGACAGTGTTAAATTCATAAATACATAACTATCCAAAGTTTGATTTTCATCTCTTAACACTAAAACGCAAAGAGCTGAACACGGGCGCTCTGGGACGCGATTCCCTGAGGTTTTCGTGGGCCGCGATTGCCTATCACGTTCCCTTCATTACCAGGATACCAGTGTGTTCCTGGCTCAAATCCAAGTCATATCTTACTCTTCGTGGGAGAGGGAAAGGCTTAGGGCCTGAGAAAGCATTGTGTTTGAGGGGGAAAAGATACACAGGGCCAGTTGTGCTGAAGTGAGACTCGGCTGCTACGAGGTCCAGGGAAAACAGAAGAGTGCTGTGCGCAGGGGCACCAGTACCCCTTTTCTGCTCCTTTGGATTTAAAAACAGCCAAACAGCCAAACGTACCAATAAGAAATTATTTTTACTCCATAGTAAATTGAAAACAGTCAGTCGGTCTATCCCTTAGTATGGAGAGAAGAGGGAGATATTTTAACCACCGTCTTCCACACATAGACAAATAGAAACCTATACACACACTGGCATACACACACCCCCACATTCACAAACACTCACACACACACACATCCTGAGAAACATCGCCTCAGCCAAACCTCAGACACAGTGCTGAATCTGCTCAACCCCTTCCACCGAGTGCTGAGACGGACACCAAAGCCAAAAGGAGACGTGCAGAGTCACACACACGTACACCACACTCACACACACAAGCACAGAGTCACACACACATACACCACACTCACACAAACAAGCACAGAGTCACACACACATACACCACACTCACACAAACAAGCACAGAGTCACACACACGTACACCACACTCACACACACAAGCACAGAGTCACACACACATACACCACACTCACACACACAAGCACAGAGTCACACACACGTACACCACACTCACACACACAAGCACAGAGTCACACACACGTACACCACACTCACACACACAAGCACAGAGTCACACACACGCACACACCACACTCACACAAACAAGCACAGAGTCACACACACATACACCACACTCACACACACAGAGTCACACACACATACACCACACTCACACAAACAAGCACAGATTCACACACACGTACACCACACTCACACACACAAGCGCAAGTCCATCACTCTGCATTACTGTTGTATTGACTCATCAAAGCAGAACTATGGAGACATTAAACCACAGGGAGACATGCACACTGACACACACACACACACACACACTCACAGCCACACTTAAGTCACAAAGTGACAAAACATGCACTCACCAGCCCTCATTACTGCTCAACACACTAACCCATTTACAGTCTGGCACCATTAAACCTCATGCTAACAAACACACAAGTTCACATTGCTGTTACTCGTAAGATACAGTACACCCTCCGTTTAGTGCCTAGTAGTCTACTGGTAATAAAGGGTAGCATCAAGATGAGCATGTTGACACTGACCTATAATTTATCTGGAGACATGTTTACAGAAAATGACAGATGTTGGACAGTAACCTTAAATTTTAAGTCGAATGGTACTTACCTTTATTCTAGCAGGTTTCTATGTTGAAAAGCGCTTCACTTCTTTTGATAAATAACATCTGAAGTGCTCCCATGGGTTTTGTAACCTGCTTCAAGCTGTTTAACCTTCGCAATTTCCTCACAAGGTGTCGCTTCAGCCTTACAGATTATAGCTAATTACATTTGCAGATTGCACTACTGTTACGCATTCTATTAAAAAAACATTGCCCATTGGCTCTTTAAAGATAAATAGATATACTGTGGATGCTCAGCATAGCTAAGGTATAGATATAGATATAGCTCGCTCTTATAGTACGCAAAGCTTGTTTGCCACATTGTGGGGAGACAGACTTTAACATTTTGGCAGGAGAAAAATCTGCTCCATGGTTTGTTCTAGGGATTGAGTGGATAGCAACACAATAAGATGGAGTAGCCTACATTGTGTTTTAATGAAATCTTTAGAAATGTCAACATAAAGTCAGCTGTTGACGCTGTGAAGACTCATATGACGATCAGGGGGTAATCAGACGTTGCAGGGAGTTATAAATCAAGTCCCCATTCTTCATAGCTCTTGCATTAGAGAGGGGGAATGTAAGCGGCTAACACTCGAGCGTGACTTAACTGTGCAAGGAAGGAAAATGACAGAAGATTTCTCCCCTATGTGAGACCTGGCTTCATGTTTGCAATTTCCATATCTATCAAGCTGCAAAGTAAGGATGTTTTTACAGTTGGTGAAGTCATCGTTGAAATTGAAATGAGATTAACATTAAAAGGGGGGCAGGGGTGGTCCCAGCTAACAGTAAACACACACATACGTACATAAGCACAAAGACAGGAACCAGAACTCAAACACACTGACACATCTTCACACAATGACGATGCTTTTATCCCGCTATACCCCGGGAGGCTCGTTCACAAAGACCGTCTCCATCGCTATGAACGCTGAACAAACACATCTGTCAACCGCAGAGGCAGATATCCCCGAAACTGAGCGGCGGTTCGAGCGGGCCAAGGGGCTGACCGCGAGCAGGGCCAGGGACGGGTGAGGAAACGCATCGCAAAGGGCCGAGGGGACCCGCCGCTGCACGCCAAGCGGCGGTCGGGCCTCTGGAATCCCGTCGGCGCGGATGTGGGTTGCAGTCCTCCGCCGGGCCGCCGCCACTGCCCCCGGTGTATCCCAGAGTATCGCTTTTCAGTGAAAACAGCGAGCGGGACGGCTGAGGGCACCGCAGTGGTGCACGGCCCGGCACGCAGACAGGTCACGCTGCCACCGCTGCATCCTAAAAATATCCGTCAGCGAAATCCCCACAGAGTAGCTGCAGAGGCAGCTCAGTGGACGCCATCCCAGACTCAGGGACATCTGAGGACATCGAGGAGGATCCCAGAACGCTCTTTTCATTACGTGTATACTGCGTTCGGCTTCTGAACACTGCTGCAGCACTCACTTGTCCCATGTTAGCACGCTCAACCAAGCTCTGGACAGGGGCTATATTAATCATTCAGGGAAACCCATAGCAATATCGGGGAACAATAGGGTTCCATACTGAAGGATTTCCAGAGGATAAGAAAGATCAGCCCCTCAAAGAATTCTCTAGGTGATTGTATCCTAAAGTAGAATTGATGTCACCAGGATGTAAATCAGATTATTATATAAACAAGATTTTACTTGTAACTGAAGTGTAAATACAACATAAAAAACTGCACAAAATGGTACTTGCTTTGGGATCATGGATAGCATATCTGTCTGTATCCTGGTTTGGATGCAGACTGATATGCTGCAGGTAGTGGGTTCAATTCCCAGTTGGGACACTGCTGTTGTGCCCATCAGCAAGGTACTTAACCCGAGTTGCTTTGGTAGAAATGTCCAGCTCTATAAATGTACAGTGCCCTCCACTATTATTGGCACCCCTGGTAAAGATGAGTATTTTTTTATTAAAAAATCACCGTTTGATGAATTAGCTTAATGTCACACTGAAACAATTAGAAAAATCCAACCTTTAATTGAAGTAAATTTATTATGAGAAAAAACATTCCTCATCTAGAAATAATTATTTTTAACAAAACCAGGTGTGCCACAATTATTGGCACCCCTGCATTTATATATAAAATAAAGTAATCATTTTTAATATTTGGTCGCATATCCTTTGCATGCTATGACTTCAAAAGACATCAAAAGACTCTTGATATCTTATTTTCTGGTACTCTTACATGCGATACTATAACGTCTCTGCATTTGAATGGATCTCTATGGGAATTGGGGGGTGGGACTAGATTTAGCTGTAAATTACACTGGAACAGTATGGAACACATGGTTGGCTAAATGACTCTTAGTCATCAAGGGTCTAACGTATCAAACAAACCTTAAACCATCACTCTGCTGCCAGATATGCAGTAGATATAGATGGATAACTTGAAGGATTTCTTCTCCTGACTTATTTTTCCATAGAGTTCAATAGGAAGATTTGTCAGGAGAAACAACCCTTAAAGTGATCCATCCATATCTACTGTATTTCTGGCAGCAGAGTGATGGTTTATGGCTGGTTTGATACGTCAGACCCTTGATGATTTACAGCCATTTTACCAACCATGTATTCCATACTGTTCCAGTGTAATTTACAGCTAAATCTAGTCCCACCCCCCAATTCCCATAGAGATCCATTCAAATGCAGAAACGTTATAGTATCGCTTGTAAGAGTACCAGAAAATAAGATATCAAGAGTCTTTTGATGTTGTTGTCAGGAAGTCATGGCATGCAAAGGATATGCAACCAAATATTACAAATGATTACTTTATTTTATATATAAATGCAGGGGTACCAATAATTGTGGCACACCTGGTTTTGTTAAAAATAATTATTTCTTAATGAGGGATTTTTTTTCTCATAATAAATTTACTTCAATTAAAGGTTGTATTTTTCTAATTTTTTCAGTGTGAGATTAAGCTAGTTTTTTCTTTACCGTGGGTGCCAATAACAGTGGAGGGCAATGAATGTACAAAACAATTGTAGCCACATAAGTCACTCTGGATCAGAGCATCTTTGAAATGCCAAAATACAATGTAAATGTAATTTAGGGGAAGCACTTATTCCTCTGATGTGCCCCATAGTCCGGATCAGATCCTGAGCGTACGACTCCCAGCTGTGAGCAGGTATCATCAAGAGGGACGCATAAATGGCCATAGCATCACCCCACGGGGGGATGGGTGCGGTCAGTGGGGTTTTCTTTGCCTTATCTATTCATCGGACTGATTAGGTGCCTGTGATCCCTCTATGGGAGCGTCATATAATGAAGAAAACACTGACGGAACAATAGACCAAAATACATTATTCTATACCACAATGAAATACATTTCAAATACAAAACCTTAACAAAAATGAATATAAATGAATAAAATCATGTTTTAAAAAAAAAAACTGCCTCAATACCAAGCTATGATGAAGTGCATACAGGTAGCTCTGTTCAATACCAAGCTATGATGAAGTGCATACAGGTAGCTCTGTTCTTTTCGACTGGGCAGTGAGCCGCTCTCTGGTACAGCGCACAGGCGTCTGCTCCAGCAGTTCTGCTTCTGACTGTAATGAGGATAAATGTGGCATCTCCTAGGTGTAATGGAAGAAGCAATCATTTACCGTAGGGTTTTAACAATGAATGATCGCTTCCATTAAGCTCCAGGTGTAGCTGGAATTTTTATACTGCTAGAATTTCATTTATTTCCGTATTGCTGCGGTTGCCTATTCTATGGAAATTGGTAGTTTTTCAACATGGCAACAGAGATCACAGTTTTTCTGACTATTCTATAATGTAATATTAATGTTCTTAATGACAAACCAGTGCTGTAGAAGGAAGTTGTAGTACATATCTCATAGCTCATTACTGTGAATTTAATATGTAGTGTAGTGTAATGCACTGCACAGTGTTTCATTGTAATCCAGAACACACACACACCTTACAAATAGAGCAATAGTTCTATGTCCACCTCAGCTGATGTGTGGTGAGCATTCAGGCGCAAAATGGCTGCCGTTGCATCACCCAGGTGGGTGCTACACATTGGTGGTGGTAGAGGCGAGTTTCCCCCTCATCATTGCAAAGCGCTTCGAGTCACCAGTTGGTGAGAAAGGCGCTATATAATTGCAAGGCATTATTATTATTATTATTATTATTATTATTATTATGTGCCTTACAACTTATAGTATATATGAGTATGAGTCACAATGTAATGAGACTGTAATCATCATGTATTGTCAGTCATTGACAGATTAAAATCAGTTGACAAATGTTGATTAAGTTACCGAGTAAAGGAATGGGCTCCTAAATAGGGTCACTATTTGACTGTATCCTAGTACAGTTACCTGACAGAAGATCACACTTTGTAGCCGCACAAGCATGTGCATGGACTAGAATGTACTAGAATGAATTCGGAATGGCCACTGAACTGGCAGCAGGTGCAGACCAGTTTTGCGTGGATGTCAGGATTTGAGTCAGTACCAGAAGGTGGTGAGTTTGAATCACAGGTTAGCTCCTCACTTCAGACTCTTCCAGTAAATACACAGCAAAGTAAATGTAGAATATTAAAAATGTGGGAAATTAACCAAATATAATATGATGAGTGATGCAGTGTATACTGAAGTGTACAGACCGCACTGTTGAAGTACAGGTAGCCACTGTTCTGCGTTGTGATGTCATGCGTGGGCGTGTGTTTATTGCTCTCAGTACTTCACCTGTTGCTCTGCTTGATGCATCTGGTTTGATTTTAATGGCAATTACTATATTTAAAGTGTGTGTCTGTGTGTGTGTGTGTGTGTGTGTCTGTCTGTGTGTGTGTGCGTGTGTGCGTGCGTGCGTGTGCGTGTGTTTGATAGTTGGCTACGAGTCTTCTCAAATATACATATATATATAATTTTTTTTTTTTTTAATTAACTGCGTTGAATGGATGATCTATACCTTCTTGGCCAAAAGTCAGCACAAATAACATCAAGTTGAAATTCTACATATGGCAATCATATATTCTGGAAATCATATATTCTGGAAATCATATAGGTATCATTGGTTGTGGGTAAAGTCACATACCAGTACTTACGGTGTAGCATTAAAGTTAAGCGAGCAGTGCGATTGTGAAAGTGCAACAGAAACAAATAAAAAAATTGAAACAACATGTAAAATATGTAGCAGAGGCAGCGTACCACTGCTTGGCATAATGCCTGGCTGATGTTGATCCTGTGTTGATACAGGAGTCTGTGTAAACACAACGGAAAGGAACCAGATATTCGTATTAATGTGACTCTGTGCAGCTTCGTATTAAACTGTGATGTGGTGAGTCATGCTCAGTGTAATTTGTGTGTGTGTGTGTGTGTGTGTGTGTGTGTGTGTGTGTGTGTGTGTGTGTGTGTGTGTGTGTGTGTGTGTGTGTGTGTGTGTGTGTGTGTGTGTGTGTGTGTGTGTGTGTGTGTGTGGAGGAAGGGGTACTGTGGTAAAGAAGAAGCCACTGAATGATTATGTGTGTTAAGCAGCTGTGTGGCAGTGAAGGTGTACAACTGAACAATTGAACAGCTGTGATGTGCGCACCCCCCCCCCCCCCCCCCCCAAGTCTCAGAGCCTCTTTCTTTTCTCAAACTTTTTATCACGCGATACTCCTCTCCTCCCCGCGCACGCGTACCGAGACGCGCCCCATACTCACAGGCCAGGAGTCTTCCGTCCTCTTCTTCCTCTTTTATCCCGTCCGTCCCTGTCCTCGCTTCTCTCATTCGCTCAGCGTGTCCCCCTCCGCGTGTCGTCTGTCCATTTAAGAAGAGAAAGAGCGGTCACAGCCTCGGCGTGTGGAGACTCGGGCTCTCCCCTCTTGCGTTCTGGGTGTCTGTTCCTTTGTGCCTCCGCGGATGCCTCAGCTGCCCTCCTGCTCCTCTTCCCCGGCCTTGTGGGAGTGAGCGTGGAGGTCGGCGCTCCGATTATGAACGTGTGTGAGACAGAGAGAGAGAGAAAAAGAGCGAGAGGGACGGCCCATTCCTACTATCCCCCCCAGCAGCTCCCCTGCACTGCCATCCTCCACCCACTGCCCCCTCCCTCTCTGACCCCCCAGGAAGCAAATTCCTGGTCTGTGGCCCAAATTCCAAAATCTGTCTTTTTTTTCCTTTTTCTTTTTTTTTTGCAGGCGGCGTAACAACGGCGCATACATTCACCCCCCGGGTCTCAGGACACACCTGGTTTCATTTACCACCCCCCCACTAGCACGTCCCAGCTTTCTCTACCCCCTGCCTTGCTTCACCCCTCCATCTACACTTACCCCCCATCTCTCTCTAGCACCCCCTTATTTACTCGCTCACTTTCGCTCAAACACGGGCTGATATTTATAGCTCGGGAGAACAGTAGAAGGAATGTGGTCAAAAATTAGAGGAGAGAAACTGAAGGAGAGAGAGGGGGGGGGGGGGCGAAGGGTGGGGAGGACACGTCTTACTGGAAAAGTGGTCCCATTCTCCCCGTCTAAATATTTAAACAAGAGGTCGTTGCTGGATGATATAAAGATATAAATGTTTACTTGCGGGACTGTTGAAACAGTGACCCCAATTCAAAGATCACCTACATTTCTCTGCTCCGAAGACATACTCAGGCGACAATAGAAATATAGGAGGCCTTAATTTCTTTTTAGCTAAATAAATCATGTTCTACAAGATAATCACCGTAACAGAAAGACAGCTGGCTAGGCTAGACGGCAGTCACGGGATATGTAGAAATGTTTAATTTACTTCACAATAAATGTTTAATATAATAGTATATACAGTATATTGTGTCATTGTGTAAGTATGGGAATACAAATAGGAATTAAGCTTAATAGTATAAAGAAATAGTCGAAGACATCATTAAAATTGTCATGCATCTTTTAAAAATGTATTTAGTGTCGATAGTATTTTAATTGTCAATATTCTGTACAAAATGTCCATGTCACGTTGTCTTCTTAGAGAAGGGCGTTCAAGTGAGGTCCTGGAGCCCCTGTCTATGCTTGTTTATGTACCAGCCTCCATTGTTACAGGATTACAGTTGTGTTATCCTACGATTCATTTGTATTGATGTGAACTATAATGGTAAGTGTACTTTTAATTGTCAAATAAAAAATGATTCCTCCACAATGTACAAACAAAATGTCCCATCCATTTGATCAATTGAGGTTCTACTTTAAACTTATTTGAACACAAATGAGATTTGTCCTTTTGGCTTTGTGTTTGAACTCTTTTTCCATAAATGGTTTAATTTCACTGAAAAGCTTCTCCTGTTTTCATCAATTTGAACCCCATTGATTTCGCAAGGAGAACGTCTTTACCATTTGGAGAAACATAGGGGGTGACAGCTGTCATTACAAAGGCATTTGACAGGACAATAAAGCTCTCAGCTTGCAGACTCCACCACCTGAAACAAACACACTTCCTGACAGCCTGACAAACTGTACCACAACAGTTGGCAAAACACCACGTGCCCCCACAGAGCGACCCTCATAAATAGTAATTTATAGAAACACACATTACTGTGTGATATGAATTCATGGGTCGACTCCCTCTTCTACTGATCCTATTGCCAACTCAAACTCAGTTTAAAGCACGGAAAGAATACTGATAATAATGAATAAATGAATTGCGGAATGTACATTGCGATTCGCACCGTGTGTGTGGAGTAACGCGTTATGTTTGTCGTTTTGTCATCATCCAAGGTTTCGAAAAAGAAAAACGTCCTCCTTGGGGACGATGAAAATGTTCTACTCTGCTCCACAGAGTAAAGGTCAAGAAGCTTGTCTTGCCTTTTTTATTTTTTATTTTAGAACAACAAGCCGTCAGTGGTCACTTTCCCGTAGGGGGGGGGAAGGGGCGTGTCCTTACGGTGCCTCGCCAACAGGAGACGAGAGTCATCTTCCCCCTCCAGCCCCTACCGCACGGCACACATTCTCAAACACACACTCATCCTCCCCCGTAAACACTCAGGGGCATGACGTCACAATGTCAAACAAACGCTTTTATTGCAATTAAGCGGTGATTTAAACCGCACAGGGGAGCCCCGTGAGAACGGGGAGAGATTTTAATTACAAGTGAGCGCAGCTCACGGTGAAGTTGCGAGAGAGAGAGCGAAACAGAGAACGAGAGACGGAGAAGGTAACAACAGGGTGAAACAAAGGCTAGAAGACGAGGCAGCAGAGCAGGATGAAGAGAAGACATTTTACGGAAATGAGTCAATGGCAGAGAGAAGTGCAACATGGGAGGTGTACAGGATGACCAGATAAACAGCGACCGGGGAAAGTAGAGGAAAAGCTGGAATGACAGAAAACGAAAATAATGAATAATAGTGATGGAGATGAGAACAACAGATGTACTATTCGTGGTACATTTTCAGAATGCAGCTCTTGATGACACCCATATACCTGTCCCAAACTATCTGGTGCCTGGAAGGGAGAGAGCGGGAGAGAGCGAGAGAGAGGGAGGGAGGGAGGGAGGGAGGGAGGAAGGGAGGGAAAAAGAAAGAGGGAGAACAATTTATATTTCAAGAAAATGATCTAAGGATTTTTATCTCTATTTATGTTTAGTTTAATGAGAAGTATATACGATTCTATTTAACCATGAGATATCTCTTTGTCATGTGTGTAGGTGTACTGAGCTGTATAAACAGTAAACCACATTCCAGTGTGGGTCAACAGTATAAAGTCTGAGAAACAAGGTAACTACATATTGTGATAGAATTGTGCGGCACAGCGCCATCTCCTGGTAGAAGTGAGAAAAACCATCATGACATGCACTAATAGGGAGATGATTGTAAAAAGGCCTGGGACCAGATGTATAAACAGTGCTGAGCAGAAAAATGCCCTCAGAAAGCCGCATAAGCGAGTTCCCACGCAGAAATTGAGATGTATAATATAACACGTGCTGTGAGAATCTGCATACCTCTGTACACGCTGGACACTATATTTACTCAATGTTTGGCGTCAGTGTGATATGGCGACACCGTGACCGAAAGGCAGAGGTAGAAAATGCAAAACATTTTAAAGCAGATTTCCGACTTGCTCTTTTACGCATTATTTTACTCAGAGTTTTATACAGGTGGCCCCTAGTCGTCAAGGCTAGCTCAAGGTAGGCCGTGCCCTCAAGCACTAATCCAGGACCAGAAAATACTATGTAAAAACTGATAATTTTGTTCCAAAAAAAAACTATAAAACTATCTATTGATGGAGACAGGGTCCACAGCTAATAGGATGAGCAGATACTCGTACACGGTAATGAAGTAATACACTTACTTGAATGTGTCAAGTATGTGTGCAGAATTGCTATAGTGGGTGAGGAAGAGTCTCATGTCTGGAGCTGTCCATCTGTCCGACCGACAGGGCTCAATAAACTGAGGAAGAAGACAGACTGCCATTATACATGAGACCTGGTTTAGAAGGTACTGTCACAAGCCTAAATAAAGGAAAACTCTAAATACATTAACCATAAATACACACGGGCACAACAAATGTGTGTGTATATACACCTACGTATTCCACGCAAAATAAATGGACAGAGAAGCACCTTCTCTACAAGATCAATGAAGAAATCTCGGACGTCTTTCGCATTTAAAAGTTTGGCAGCAATGTTAACCAGGCCTCTGGAAAGGTTCTGGGAGGGAGAAAGAGAACAGGGAAACATTATACACGGCTTTTTTTCTTCTGCTGATACACAGAAAAACAATAGAGAAACACCACAAATAAAAAAAATTCTAATCAAAATCATACTTGAACAAACTATAACCCGTGTGCTTTCCAAATTCTAATCACCAACGAGGCCCCATTCATTCCCACATAGGCACATTTACATAAGTTGCTATGAATGTCCCTTTTGTTCCAATACGCACTAGCGTGTATTAAGCTATCGTGCTATGCTGCCAGCGATTATGAATATGATCACGTGAAATATCAGAAATGGAGAGCACACATCCCTCTTTAAGAGCAAAAATACTGGCAACAATTTGAAGGGGGGACGAGAAAGCAGCACGGACACAGAAGCCGTAAGCGAGTTAGCACGATAGCTTGCAACATGGGGAGGCCTTGGCCAGGGTCTTCTGAAACAGTAATATATAAATTTTTTTGCCATTTCAATCATTCGTTGTGGGAGCAACAACGCTTATCCACCATAACAAAAAAACTATGTGGTAAAATATTTAGTTACTAAACACTATCTACTTAAACAATGGTAAAAATCCAGGTTTTAATTGAAAGGCACAATCATGATAAAACTATACAGTCTACGCTTTGAGACTGAGAGTGCAGTGCAGTGAGATAATACACAGCATTAAAGCCAAAAGACTTTAGTTTAATAAGGAATAATTCTGCACATTGCTGGATACAGGCCATTAGTTCCCTGTTATTTGAAGAAAATGGCAACATAGAACATAGCCTAAAGTGAATATTATAGCTAGAGGCTGATATCAGAAGGTGTATTTACATGATATGAATGCAGTATCAAGAAGATATTATTTTTATAGTTTCAAACCTGATTTATCTTGGAACGGCTTTAATATTTTAAAACTTGCTGCCAAGTTTAAAAGCCAGTGTAAAAATTAGATAAACTAACCTCACAGCACTGTAATTGGGATATATTCATTGTTAAACATATAAATATGTAGCATAGTACATATTACAGTACATATATACAGGTACAGTACATGTTTTTAAATTTGCAGTTGTGTAATATCATGAATTACAAAAAATATTTGACATTTTTCAAGGAAATACTCAATTCACCTTTAATATACTGAAAGTCATTGTACTACAAACATAACACTGGAAAATGGATGTGGGTGTTGAAATTAGACAGCAGCTGCACTATTCAATGGGAAAGTGGACTCTCACGTTGGTTATGTACATAACCTAAATCCCAGATTAATACCAGATGCTTCAATTGCATATTTAACCAGATCTGTTTTCAATGTTTGTTACCAATGGGGACTTATTGTGTAGTAAAGAATGTTCTAGATTTGGCTGAAGGAAGCAGCCCATTATCATAGTCCTTTACTCACTGACTGACTCAAAGTTAGTCAGGTAGTTGCTCAATAAAAAAATATTTTACCAATAGAAAACAAAAACACCAGGATAGTACCATTAGCCAAAACAACAATGCCTGTTCAGTCTAATAAATATATTTGTTAAAAATACTAATAACTAATTTACACAACACTGGGAATGGCCAAGGCTAGTGTAGATGTGTTACTAGTCTGGAAACCAGACTCTCAATAGAGCAGCTGGAAAACTAAGTTACATTTCTGCTCAAAGAAATGAAGGGAACACTTAATCAACACAGTATAACACCAAGTAAATTAAACTTCTGGGATATCAATCTGTCCAGTTAGGAAGCGTAAACGATTGGGAATCAATTTCACCTGCTTTGTGCAAATGAAAGTGACAACAGATGGACAGGAGAGGCAACAGCAAGACAACCCCCAAAAAGTAAATGGTTTTGCAGGTGGTGGCCACAGACCATTTCTCTCTCCTTATCCTTCCTGACTGATTTCTCTAGTTTTGCATTTTGCTAGTGCCCTTGTCACTACTGGTAGCATGAGGCGGTACCTGCAGCCCATACAGGTTGCACAGGTAGTCCAGCTCTTCTAGAATGGCACGGGCCATTACACGAGGAGAGCTGGACAGGGCCGTAGAAGGGCAACAACCCAGCGGCAGGACCGGTATCTGCTCCTTTGTGCGAGGAGGAACAGGAGGAGCACTGCCAGAGCCCTACAAAATGACCTCCAGCGGACTACTCGTGTGCATGTTTCTGACCAAACTGTCAGAAACAGACTCCATGAGGGTGACATGAGGGCCCGCCGTCCTGTAGTGGGACCAGTGCTCACAGCCCAGCACCGTGCAGCTCGATTGGCATTTGCCAGAGAACACCAGAATTGGCAGGTTCGCCATTGGCGCCCCGTTCTCTTCACAGATGAGAGCAGGTTCACACTGAGCACATGTGACAGACGTGGAAGAGTCTGGAGACGCCGTGGCGAATGTTATGCTGCCTGCAACATCATCCAGCACGACCGGTTTGGTTTAATAGACTTGGTGTTATACTGTCATGATTAAGTGTTCCCTTCATTTTTTTGAGCAGTGTAGTTTGTTGAGACTGGTTCTGGAACAAATCCAGCAATTTGATCAGTGCTACTAAATCTGAGCCAGCGTTAACCGCTGCTGAGTCAGCTGATCATACTTTTTGCTTTGCTGCGGCTTCTGCTAAACGCAGCAAAAGAGTGGGGTGATTTTCCCATGCCTCCAAACAAACGCTAATTTGAACGTGGTTTTTTCACAAGCCATTGCCTGCACCTCATCGGAACCTCCCCCTACTCCCCAATCTGCGGTGAGCTCTGGGGTGATTATGTACAAGACATTACACCTCATTACAACCTCCCCCTAAATATGGTTTCGGAGTATTAACCATACCACCCCCCCCCCCCACCCCCCATGCGGTAAGAATAAAAATTTAAAAATCTCATTATATACACAGCTGTGTGGTTCAATAGGGAGTTTCCCTGCCTGCCATCCACTGAAAATTTACAATCGGCCACTAATGTGCATGCTAATGCTAATGTGCCTTAAGCCTCCTCATATTTCTCATTTCACCCATCCCCCTACCAGTTACCTCCTGTTCACCAGTATTGATTTCCCCCTACACATGGCATATAAAGATATGTTTATTACAGAGCATCTTTCAAGTCTACTGTACAAAGGTGCAGACTTCATTACATCCGTTATTTGCAGGTATTGGAACGCCTCAGATTAAAAACGTTCCTTCAAGTCTGTCTTCCAACACAATATGATAACATTCTGAAATATCAAGCCTGGATATGGTATTTAGTTTGTTGTCGCCATCCAATTTGGATAATGATTAGAAATATTAAGAAATATAAAGTCATCATTCGCTATTTTCTTCTGTGTTGAATCTGTACTAAATAATCATATTTCACTTAAGTGGTTAATACCAATGTGTCTCTTCCTTTTTTACGAGTGAGAACAGCATCACATGTCAATACTGAATATTTTAGGTTTGCTGCTAGGTTGTTAGTCAAATGGACTGCACTTATATAGCGCTTTTATCCAAAGCGCTTTACAATGGCCTCTCACTCACCCGTTCACACACACATTCACACACCAATGGCGGCAGCCACCATGCAAGGCGCTAGCCTGCTCATTGGGAGCAATTTGGGGTTCAGTGTCTTGCGAAGGACACTTCGACACGTGGACAGGAGGAGCCGGGGATCAAACGACCCGCTCTAACTCCTAAGCCACAGCCGCCCCAAATGAGTGAACCTCATTTGAATTGCAAACTCCATTTGGGGCCCCACCTACACAAGTCCATGATTTCTGATTGCATTGGTGACTGGAGAAAAGTTGAAGAGGCTTACATTTGAGCATACTTATCTCACACCAGTGTGAACCGAGTCAGGCTATGAACAGCAAGGCTTGCTTCAGTGTTGTGCAACTTTGAACTGGGAGTCCACCATTTCTTACCTTGAAGTTTGCCTCCATCTCATTGAATACTTTTGTCTTCCCTCTAAGAGCTGTACACACAAGACTGGATGAGAGAAATAAAAGAGGGATATGAAATATGCCCCAGATCAATGCAAACATGCACACACACATTCACAACCCTGTCCTTCTGCCTTCAGACACATCCAAAATGCACATGCACACACACTTTCCCTTGCATAAAATCATTATCTCACTCTCTCCTCTGTTACACTCTCTGATTAATTTGTGAAACACAGAATGAAGCTTGTTAAGTTTGCAGGCAGTGCCTGTCTCTGATCCTGTCACACACACACACACACACACAGACACACACACACACACACACACACACACACACACACACACCTCTTGTGTTGATCCAACATGTCCTTATCAGTGATTAAAATCTTCAAATCTTTCAGGTCCTGCAGAAACTCTTTATCTAGATCCACATCCATGTCCTCCACCATGTTATCTGAGGGAGGGAAGAGTCCAGTCATGCTTGGGAATTACTATACAGTTACTATAACTGTCCTTACATCCCCAATCTTTTATCTCTCTTCTACATTTGTCTCTGTGAGTTTTTTTTTTTTTTTTAAATCTCTAATCCCACCCAAATTTGGAATTTTTATTCGTACAAGCATGGTCATATACGTCTCCTGCTGCCGGCTTGGGAGATCGAAGCATGCGGTGTCAGCCAGCTGCTTTTTTTTCACACCGCAGCCACAAGCTGTGCACGTGCAGAGGAGGGGCAGGAGGAGACCCAATCATACGCGTGCACAGAGAGCAAGCCACGGGCGCCCGGACAGCCAACCGGGGTCGCTCCAGCAATGAACACTGCTATCCCCGCCGACTGAATCCCTCCCATATGTCCCTTGGATGACGCAAAGCCAATAGGGGTTGCTGGCCACAGTCAGCACTGGCACGGCTCGGATTCGATCTGAGATTGTGGTGCTCGCTCGTTTCACTGAGTGAGCTACCCAGCAGCCCGTTGCGAGTTAGTTTTGTGCCATCCTATGATTTGTCTCCCTGCATTTGACTTTTTTGGCCCAAGACCCAAGTGAAGCGGCCCTTTTACTGCAAGCTGTACGTCGTGACGCGTGTGTCTCTCACCCACAGCCCCCACGGTCCAGTTGTTGATGAGCTGGCCGGCGCAGAAGGCAAAGTCCTGGAAGGAGAGGTACTGCAGTTTCCTCTTTCCTGTCTCAAAGCGGTTGTTCGCGAAGAACACAATGGCTGCGTAGTCCCTGCAGTAGCAAACAGGGAGACAGGAGGAGTGACAAATGTCCCAGGAAAGACAGACAGACAAAGTGCAGGAAATGTCCTGGCTAATATGAGAACTCACTGTCTCCTTCCCTCCATGCAGCTGTGCAGTACACAGTTAAAAGTGATCCTCACAGAACTATCCTCAAGGCAATAGCCCCTACAGATCTGGCCCACAAATACTTGGAATGTCCACACAAACTATTTCCATTTTTTAAATTTATTTATTTATTTTTATTTTTTTAATTCTTTCGCAGGCTCACTCTACATACTTTTACATGGTTCAGTCAGGAGCTGAAAGATAACTGTTGCCCTTACGAATATCGAGCAATAACGAGAATCAGATTGAATCGGCCATATGTACAGTGCCCTCCACTATTATTGGCACCCCTGGTAAAGATGAGTAAAAAGGGTTATAAAAAATTCACCGTTTGGTGAATTAGCTTAATCTCACACTGAAAAAATTAGAAAAATGACACCTTAAATTGAAGTAAATTTATTATGAGGGAAAAAAATCCCTCATCAAGAAATAATTATTGTTAACAAAACCACGTGTGCCACAATTATTGGCACCCCTGCATTTATAGATAGAATAAAGTAATCATTTTTCATATTTGGTCGCATATCCTTTGCATGCCATGACTTCCTGGTGTCTGTGACCCAACAACATCAAAAGACTCTTGATATCTTATTTTCTGGTACTCTTACAAGCGATACTATAACGTTTCTGCATTTGAATGGATTTCTATGAGAATTTGGGGGTGGGACTAGATTTAGCTGTAATTATGCTGGAACAGTATGGAATACATGGTTGGTAAAATGGCTGTAAATCATCAAGGGTCTGAGGTATCAAATGAGCCTCAAATCATCACTCTGCTGCCATATATGCAGTAGATATGGATGGATCACTTTAAGGGTTATTTCTCATACAGGGTTGCCAATAATTGTAGCACACAGGGTTTTGTTAAAACTAATTATTTCTTGATGAGGGATTTTTTTTTCTCATAATACATTTACTTCAATTAAAGGTTGGATTTTTCTAATTTTTTCAGTGTGAGATTAAGCTAATTCACCAAACGGTGAACCTTTTATAACCCTTTTTACTCATCTTTACCAGGGGTGCCAGTAATAGTGGAGGGCACTGTATATTTTCTACATATGGCTGATTCAATCTGATTCTCGTTACTGCTCGATATTCGTAAGGGCAACATTTTCCACGGCTTTGATTAAATCCAGATATTTTGACCGTCGTATCAGAAAATATTAGAGTAAACCAGATGCTCTGGTGTTATTGTAAGAAAGGTCTCACCTGGCCAGCTTGTCAGACAGCAGGAAGTGCTGCTGAATGTTTTCCACAAGGCAGCCCTTGAGCTCTTCCACCACTTTAAACACGCGCTTGAAGTTATCGAACTGCAAATAATAATCACACACGACAGTATAAGCAGCCAGGAACATATTTCTTTGTCACCGCTAATGATGGGTAGCACAGCAATCAAGTAATTTTTTGTCAAGGCCCTTACGTTAGTACACAATCTGACTGCAGTTAGAGAGGACACCTCTCTCTCTATTACTCCACACTGCTGTCTACAACTCCTAGTCCTTACCATCACTGTTATCATATTTATTTATACATACAGCTGTATACTCACTGGAGCAAATCAGGTTATGCACCTTGCTCAACAGTACAAACAGCAATATACCTCCTATGACAAATCTCCAACCTTTGAGTAAAGCTCCTCAACCCATTGAGCTACACTGCCACCTCGTTATTCTCTTGCACTCCCTTATAACAGGGGTGGGGAATCTTATCCGAAAAGGGCCGGTGTGGGTGCAGGTTTTTGTTTTTGCCCAGCACTGAGACGCCTGATTCTACTTATCAAAGGTCTTGATTGAAGACGATGACTAGTTAGTTAATTGAATCAGGCGTCTTAGTGCTGGGCTAAATCAAAAACCTGCACCCACACCAGCCCCTTTCGGATAAGATTCCCCACCCCTGCCTTATAATAATAGCAGTGACGGTGGTACTTCAGTTTCCTTCAGTGGTTGTGAGAACCCTTGAACCTGAAAGTTTGAGAGATTGGGACTGTTTAAGCGACTCCCTCTCCCACCTGGCGTCTGCAGCTCTTCAGTGTGATCCCTGTCTTAGCGCTGACATCATCCAGATCCTTCTTTGTTCCCTTTGACAATTTCTTCCCCAGGACTTCTCGCACAAAGGCACTGTCGAAGGTGTAGTACCTATGCAGTGAAGCACAGACAGAACCGTCACGTACAAACTCAGCCATCGCGTCAGTATCTTCAGTATCAGAGGATTTCAGGGGTGGGTGAACTGATCCCAGTGCTGTGAAAAGTCTATTAGAGGCCGAGGTGACCATCTTTGTTAGGGATCGATCTAAACATGGAGGCTGCTCCTGGTTCACACATTTACAGACACACCCAGGTAGACAGGGGCTGAGACTGATAACAGATTCATACCGGGTATTTGGCTAAGAAGTCCAGCTGCTGTTTATGGTTTCTGTCGTGAGCCTGATCATTTCTCCATGTTTCCTCAAACTACTGACTGAGTAGAATTGGACGCCAGTGCGGTCTCACCCTTTACTAGCATAAGCTGCAGAAGTTAGAAATAAAAAAAAGACAAAGAATGCCTAGGCCTGCCTCTGGATCAATCAGCAGGTTAGTCATGGAGATGGCGATGGTCAGCTCAATGACACATTTTTATTTTATTTAACCTTTATTTATACGGTGTAGGTAGACTGAGCACACATGCTCTTTTATAGCAACGCCCTGTTAACGCTCCCCAATTAGCCTAACATGCATGAGTTTGGACTGTGGGAGAAAACCAGAGCACCCGGAGGAAAGTAAATCCACTTGGACATGGGGGTAACATGCAAACTCCACACAGAAAGGCCCCTGGCCGGGATTCGAACCCAAGACCTTTTTGCTGTGGTAATGAGTGCCCACAGAGGCAGGACAACCATGTGTGAGACAAAGCCAAACTCACACAAACATTCTGCTGGATGGCTGAACAGCCTGCCCTGAACACACACCTCTCAATGAGCATGGCCTGTCTGTGTGGAGGGATCTGGAACAGAAGCTGATTGGCCAGCTTGGCTGGGCTGTGAAGAAGACGCTCGCACATCTGGAAGGTGCGGAACTGGTCCATGGTGTCACTGTGCAGCACATCCGCGCTGGCCTCCCACTCCTCCAGCACCCCTCCCTCCATCCGCACCCGCACCGCCTCATTCACTGAGGAAGGGAGGATAGAGGAGAGAAGCAGGAGAACCAGAGTGATCAAGATATTTGTTTTAATTGACAATTATTCACATCCTTAATAAACATGAGCAACATAAGCTGTATAAAATGTATAAAGTGTATAAAAGGTAATGAGCTATATTGTATGCACAACAAAATGGGGAAAGCATTGTGTTTAACAAGCAATATTGTTTCCCCAAAAAATGTCTATAACAATTACCCCCACCCCCAATAATTATTTCAAATAAAACCAACAAAAATATTCTGCATTCACATTCTACTTTCATTCACATTCTACTTTAAGCTCATCTCAATTTTAGGGAATTGTATTGTGCCCTCTGCTGGCTTCCTATTTAACTGGGGGTATAAAAACATACACATAACTGGCTTTTTGGATGGGTTGCCAGAAAAGCACCTGTTGAGGGCAATCAAGCATCTGAATGTTGATGCCATTGGAAATTCAGTTGGATCTGGGTGTTATGCTGTATGGATGAATGGACGAATATCCCCCAATAAGATTCACCAATTCCATAAATCACTCCAGAAAATGTCACTGTAGTGTTATCCTTGCAAATTTAGGGTTCAGAAAGTACAGAAAACAGTGGTGTGGATATCTGTGACCCATTTTTGAGAAATACAGCTCAGTGGGATACTTGTATTATTATACAGTCTATTTTATTCATCTTGGTCATGAGTGTAAATTATTTTAGAAGGAACTGCATCTTTGGCAAATGGCAACTATATGATTGTCTTGTGTAAACATGTTGCTTATAGACATGCAGTACCAATTAAGTTGTTTCTGAACGTGCCATACCTGTATAACCGTCCAGCCAAAACTGATAGACTTCCTCATCCATTATGGTAGTGTTTCCCACGAACACATCGAGTTCCACAGACATCTTTGAGGAAAAAAATTATATTGTTTTAGTGATATGCTGGCGTAAACAAACTGGCTTGGGATAGAGCTGCTAGTCAAAAACATCCAGATAAGATGTTGTCCCCAGAACGGACTGCAACTGCAACAATGTATCCTCACTTTATTGTTACAAACTGACGCGTTTCGACGTTTTTACCCACGTATCTTTTTCAGGGAAAACACCAGCTATCAAGGAATAAAGATAACAACACTGACTTCACTTAGCTTACCTTTATTTGAGAGCTCGTTAAATAGTGTTAAATGACGTAGCACGCTACCTGCCTACCGATGCAAGCCCAGCTCAGTAACTAACGGCTAATTAGGTCATACTAACAGTTTATATAACATAATTCACAGCATATTCTATAAAGTCCACAGTGACGGCTAGCTAACAAGCTAACTAATATTGAACCAGAAATTGGCTTTAGCGAATTATTCCTTGCTAGCTAACAGTAAGTTACTAATGTTAGCTAGTATACAGACCGTGAATAGCTAGCTCGCAATTTGCTAACTGTAAACTGAAGTGAAGAAAAAGCTGCTAATGTTTGTAATTAATAAAACATCACCTCATTAGCGATCTAGCTATAAACTACAAACTAATCCTTCGACAATAATCGCTGTCAATAACACACACGGCCCATCTGTTTGTGTTTTTTTCATAAAGACAATTCTTACCCTGCGATCTCTTCCGGTTTTGACGCCGTTTTTTTGTGCGCTACATTGGGATACATTAGAGGAGTTGCAGCTGACGTCACAAAGCACAGGAGGACTGCTTCCTGTATGTGGGCTGTAAGATGTAAATATGGCATCACGTTAAACAGTGTAATAATGGCTAGTTCTTCTCACCAACAGAATACAATTTATTTTGAAGCTATTAATTTGATATATCCAGTGAAGAATGCAATTGCACGGTTTATGGACAATATTGAAAAATAGAAATGTGTCTTTGTGAAACTGAGAAAGAGACAATAACTCACTAATTTTATGAATGTGTATATACCAAACTTTTTTGGAACAATATGGAGCATTTTTTATTTAGAAAAACAAACATAAAGGTAAAATCTAATTAAATTAATATTATATTGTATTATGATGATGATAAGGAAGTTGATAGAGGTGAAACATTTTTGACCAATTTATTAATTGTATATGGAAAATTTTACATTCATAAGAAAAATGGACCAAAAAAAACCATGTTATAATTCATTCAAAATACAAATTATTTGCATAAACTAGATAATAGTATGAGCAAAAAGTATATATTTTATAGTATGTTGTTGTTGTTGTTGTAATTCCATTTTTGTTCGTTTTTGTTCATTTGTTGGACTTTTTATTGCTGTTGTTGGTGTCATTGCTGTTAATGTTAATGATTGTCTAAGTGTATGGACCCAAATATATGTAGGTACAGTATATGGAATGGATGAAGGTTACATTTAGTATATTATGTCTACCTCCTCTACAAATCACACAACTCATATTCATTCATATTAACAGTAGAAATCTATGCATATTGCTTAGCTAATCGCTCAGCCTTTCTTACGTACTATGTCAGCCCTTTCCCAGAAACAAATCTGCGTAGCTTGAGGATGAAGCTCCCCTTCCCCAGCCTAAGGAAGTGTGTCATGTCTTCCACTTTTCCCTGTTTACACTGTCCCACTTCCTCTCTCCTCTCACTGTTTGCTGTGTATAGTTTCTCACTGTTGTAGCCTGCAGTAAAGTTTCAAATGAGCTTTGGCAATTAATTTGTCTTTAACTATACACAAATGTATAAGTATACACTTTCCCTCAATAGATTAAGCTGCATAAATCCTTCCAAACCCCTCTGTTCACCCCATCCCTCCTCATTTCACCGTCTCATTCTATCTCTTTCAAAATACAAAAGAGGGAAATGGCATCGTCACCTTTCTTTTTGTTCAGCGCCTCTTTCCCAGTCTCTAATTCTCTCTGACCTACCCTGCTGCTTCGCCCTCCCCCTTTATCTAATTCCACAGTGCCCTATTTACACCCTAAAAAAAACAGCTCAGAACTCAATTTGTCACAATCTCTTGTGTCTATGGATGCTCCACAACCCGTCTCTTTACATACACACACACTTTCAAACGCACATGTTTTCCCCCTCTCCCTCTCTCTCTCCCTCTCTCTCACTCTCTCCCTCTCTCTCTCGCTTTCTGGTTAACACCCTGTATTGTAATGGTCTTACTCTGACAATACAGTTGGAATCGTGGGCGGAAGGATGTGGCCGAACACCATGGCTTAAACAGGAGAATAGCCTATTGTCACACTTTCCGTTTGTGTGTGTGTGTGGGTGGGTGTGTGTGTGTGTGTTTGTGTGTTGTTTAACAGCTATTATGAAGTTTTTTGAAAAATATTCCTCCAAAGGTCATGTGTGACACAACTATATAACAATGCTTAAAGCATAAATAATATATATATGCTGTGAATATACATATTTGCATATATATATGCACAACAAACATTATTGTTTTATGTATGTAGGTCCATATTTTAATATCGTTTATATTTTCGCATAAATGTGTTTCTCGGCATAATTGTAAATTTGTAATCTGTTTTTGCATTCCGTTCGGACCCGAACACAATGTAAACGCGCATGTGACTATGACAATATGATGTCATTTTTTTCCATGTGGTACAATACGGATTCTTGCCGTAAAGGAAGACCACAACGGGGCAGAGAGAGGGAGGGGGAGGGAGAGTGAGAGTGAGCAAGAGAAAGAGGACGACATTACTGATGCCGCCTCTACCACTAACAACACGGGCGGAAATTCTGCTTTACTCTATAAATAATCAACTACCTGTTTTAAGTAGTTAATAGCGACCGTTTTTTGAGAGGTGCGCGAGGCTTGCTGGATATCATTGGTTTCCTCCAGGATTGCCTGCATTTCTGAGAAAAAGAGAGGGGGCATTCCGATTCTGCCTGTCCTACATTTTTTCTATTTATTTAATTAATTTATGTACAGGAAAATTGCGACGGACATTTCGCTTCGTGTTTTAATTTTCTCTGGAAAGGTTGTTTTTATGCATCATCAAATGTAACAAACGGATATTTTTCAGAATTCATGGAATGAGGAGTGGGACCAAGGCTCAGAGAGAGATACGCATCCACCAGAAGTGAGTGCGAAGCGGACATTGTTATCGTTGAGGAAAGGGAAATAGCTTGGTGCTTTTCAATGATTCCGTGCTTTTCTTATAGGCTACCAATGCATTTCTTGTTGTTTAATTAGATTGTGCGGGTGCATAGGCTACTCGACCTCGTAGCGCATCTCTGCCACAGAGTGGCATCCTGTTCTTAGGCACATTTTTCACCCGTAGGAAATACACCATCACTCGGGAAGGAACGAACACATGCTTCGGATTTACTTCACGCCACTATTTGTGATAATAACTCATTGATGTCACACCATCATCGCCACTGTGTCCAAGGTTTGCAAAGATAGACAAACAAACGACACGCACGGCAGTATCAACTGTCGTTTGATAAACCAACAAAACTGTGCCGCCTCTATCCGTGGGCTACCGGAGAGACTGTCTAGAGTTTTATAGCCTACTTTGCCACAGGCCTTGGGGAACGGCTGAACAACGATGGAGATGCTCAGAGAGAAGCTTTAAAATAGGTACAGTGTAGCTTTTGAATACCGAAGCACAAACATAGGTAGGCTAACCTAATGTATCTTAAGTTAACCTATTGAAATGATCACATTCCATGATGGACTAATGTAGGCTTGCACCATTTTACAAAAATTTCGATGTAGGATTAGCCTAGTCGTAATTTTGGCACTAAGTAGGCCTAGATATCTGTGATACACGGACAAAAAAAAAAAAAAGGTGGGCCTATCTTCTACCGCACAGCTGGTGTAACTGTTACATGCATAGCCATAGCCTATTGCACTACTGAACAATTGTGAACAGTCCGAAAGTAGGCTACTCATTGGGCCTATTACTTATTAATAGTCCTAAATAGCGTACCATAACACAAATGGGAAGTGACAGTGAGATTTACAACCGGGAGCTGTCTAAGATGTCTGATGAGGACTTGCTTGCCTGCACCAAGGAGGAGCTGGTGGGTCGACTTCGTAAAGAGGAGGCTGACAAGATATCGGCTCTAATTCAGCGTGGCCGTCTAATCAAAGAAGTCAACAAACAATTGCAAGGACACCTGCTTGAAATCCGGGAGCTAAAAGTAATTAACCAGCGACTTCAGGAAGAAAACCAAGAACTGCGCGACTTGTGTTGTTTTCTGGACGACGACCGACTCAAAGTTAAAAAGTTGGCTCGGGAATGGCAGCTCTTTGGCCACCACGCGGCCAAAGTGATGCGTGACGACCTGGGCGGTTACCTGAAGAAGTTGGCTGACTTGGAGAGGCTGCAGGATGGGCTGGTGAAAGAGAATTTGGACCTGAAGGAGCTTTGTTTGGTGCTGGAAGAGGAATGCGTAAGCAGAAGCGACTCCAGCCCCGGCGGATCGACGGAGCTGAGCTTGCCGTGTATGGTGGTTCGCGACTTGGGCGATGGAAGTTCTAGCACTGGGAGCGTCGGTAGTCCGGATCAACTCCATCTGGTTTGCTCACCTGAGGATTGACACGGCCGCACTGCCGTCCCATACTCCGGGTCAGAGACTGAGAAAGATGGTTTAAAACCAACATTCTCAGAGGGAAAATAGTTTACAATGATGATAACTTTAGAACACGACTTGGAATGAATGTCCTGTAAGCTATGGAAAGTGGGACATGTGTTTATTTAGCACGTTTGGACTTATGCAAAAGAATAAAAGCCGAAATGTTTGCAATTAATAGCCATTACTTTCTCCTCAGAAATAAGCCTAGTACCAAGTGAATGGACTGTGATATGAATGGGGAACCAGTTACAAGTAGTGGGGTTTTAGGGGTTGGCGGTTAAGCCCTCTGTTTTAAGATAATTATAATATGAATGATTTATTTAAATTTGTTTTATATTCATCATCTTTTTGTTGAGGGGGAGGGTGGTCTTTTAAACAGGGTTGCATAACAAAGTGTGCAAAGATTGGTTTAGTGTGTGAAATAACTTTATTAGAGGAGTGAATAACCCAACTGGTTTGATATATGTACTGGACTGACTACTTCACCTTATGCTGACATGTAGTGGACCAGGCTGAACTGAGTTCAACTGAATCGATTCTTTTGAAGCCTGACAGAATCAAGGTGGTCTTTAGGGCCTGATCATGTATGAGCAAAAACATTGAATGGCATTGGTGTACTTTGACAGTCATGACAGCGCACACAAAGATGGTGATAAATAACATTTTGTTTGTGAATGACTCATTGAGTCCAATTAAGAGTGGATTGTTATGTTGTTTCAGTTCTGCACTCTATTGGTTGGTAATGGAATAGTTCCTATGGTGTCCAAAATGGTTTTGCGAAAAAGAAAATGTTGGCAGTTATTTTTTACTGAAACACCATTAAATTATTCTTTGAATTTGTGGACTGATCTAAGAGTGTACCATAGTGAACCAGACTGCACCGTAGTAGACTGTCTTTTGCACTGGACTGGGTGACATGTAACAGTGACACACTGGTCTGTGTTGTACTATGTGTACATTGCACTGAATTGGTCAGGGCTCAGACCTGCACACCTAGACCCGACTGAATGATCATAATACTGCGATGTATACAGAGCTATACTGCACATAACTGCACTACACCAAGCTTCGTTGTCCTGAACTGGAATTGAACTGGTTTGTACAGTACACTGGATTTATATACTGGGGCCCATCCATGGTGTTTAATTTAAAGAGTGCTGATTTGGTATTACAAAGAATTGTTTTAAGTACAGTATTTACATGTTACTATTATTATAATGATATTATTAATGATATTAACTTCGTTGTAGTTATTTCTATATCATCATTTTACTTATTTGCCCTTTAAAATGCTTTTGCTTTGTGTTTATTTTGTTTGATGGTTGGCTTATTATATTATTATCATTATCATCATCATCATCATCATCACCCTCATCAGTATTACTTTAAATGATTATGATTTGTGTTTTCAATATATAAACTGTGCTCCCTGATTGGCTACTGTTGGCTGTGTTGCTGGCTGTGATTGGTGGGCTATGCTGTTAGTGAATGGGAGAGCTTTAAATACACTCAGACACACAACCTTGTCTTGGACTCCTTTGTTGTCATTGAATGCACACAAAACAGTCATTCGGATTTTGGTACGTTTCACCGATACTCTACATTGCTCAAATGGTGCTATTTATCACTGTAGCAGGCCTGATCAGGACTTGCATAGTCCCCTTGCACTCTAGAACTTTATTACTAAAACTTATGGACAGGACTACACCACCCCTCTCTGGCCAGTAAAAGTACCTTTTGGACAGGACTTCAGTATGATAGATGGCCAAAATATCCCATTGGACAGTAATAGTCATATACTCAGATGATTCACAGTAGTGCTTTCATAAAGGCGCACACTTCGATTCTGTTCTCTCTTACGCTGATGCACGTTCTCTGCCTCTCACATGCACTACATGTTAACGCAAGTCTTGTGCAACATAATCACTCGTTTTAATTGAGAGGGAGGGAGTGAGCAACAGAGAGCCCTATGTGCCAGGGTCACAGGGTCCATTAACCCTTTAACTTCCTCCTCACCATGCTCTCCTTTCTTTTCACCTTTCCCCTTCCCCCTCTCTTTCTGCTCACCTTTTTCACGCCGAACCCTCTGTGTGTGTCTACCTCTAACCTCAGTTTCACCTTCACCCTTCGTCTTCTGCCAGCCTCTGAATCTCTTTTACCAACCGTGGTCTCTTTGCTTTTGCCCTTTTCTAGCGATTTCCACACGTTTTCTTCCTTCTTGGTCAGACTCGCTTACATGGCTTATATTATACAATTTTACTCTTTTATCTACTTGGATTTGTACCAGGGCAACAAGATTATCACACATTACTGAAGCGCACAAGAAACGCTGACAAACCCGGGTGAAAACCCGCAACCGTGGAGCATAAGTCCTTTTCCCGCTCCGCTCATCTATGCAGCTGCTCAGGCATCGGGTTTCTCCATTGGCAGTCTCTCTTCCTGTCCGTCCCCTCAGCCCAAACTCACCGAAGCCCGAGGGCAGCGTGGAGGTAGGATTTCCTCTGTCTAACAACAGATGCACATGGATTGGATAAAAAAGTAACTGTACTTACTATGTGTCATTAGTGCTACTTTTGGAACTAGTGTCCTCCATCATTTTTGGGACAGGGACATTTTTTTTTTTGATTTGGCTCTGTACTCAGTATAAAAGGTGCTGTAATGTCTACATGGTGAAAGCAAAATGTATACAAATACTCTTTAATAAAAGCGTATTTTTTAATAAAAATTGATATTTTTTTATGCCACCAAGTTACCCCACGTGATTTGTTTGACTACAAATCTATAATTGTGGAGACGATTCAAGAAAACATACATCTTTGTCCCAAATGTGATGGAGGGTACTGTATGTGGAGAGGAGAAATAGAGTGTTATGCCATCTCGCTCTCTCTCTCTTTTTGTGTTAGTGACGTGTTGCTATGTGTTTGTACTCAGGACATCCTAAAAGGAAACAGCAGGATGACTCCTCCCTTCCCCCTCCCCCTTTTTTAGAACACTCTTTAATAAAAGTTATTCATATTGCTTGCATTTTGCTGACAGTAATGACAATCTTACTTATAGCTGGCTAGAGTACAACTATATCAGATTTTTCAAAAATCCATGGATGCTTTAAATGAGCAAGTTCTATATCCAGATATGTAAATAGTGCTTTTCAGCTCTTTTTTTATTAGAATTGTATTTCTACATGAACAGCATGGTGATTGTTTACTCACCTATAATACAAAATGTACCTATAGCCAAGGTAATAGTAGTCACACATATACTGCAATAGCAGTATATTAAACTTGTATTTCATAGCAAACCATTCCAGTTAGGTACATTATTCTCAGAATCATCTACTGTGTTGTAAGCTGTGCGACAATGTGTCATAATCGTAATGAACAAGGCCAGCTATCGCTCCCACATAAAGCACATACATACATAAAGTCATTTTCAGTCAATTTTTTTCTCATTCAGATGAGAAACAGCTTGCTTATACATTTAAGTAAAAATAAATAATGAAAAATTACTTTTTCTCATCAATAAATACCATAAGTTATTTTTTAAAAGTATATATTACTGATAATAGGATTACTCTAATTTGATTATATATTATATAATATGTATGTACGTCTGATAGACATTTTTGTAGTTCTATTAAATCTCATAAGATAATGCATAGCATATAAAAAAGAAATACAAAGATTGCAGTGCTTTATACCAAACAGCAAAGCACTGCTTTCAAATTATGTAACATTAACTTTGTAGTGATATTTTGTAACCTACTTACTCCAATTAAATACGCACCAAGCACTGTAATGTATCATATGGCTGAACTGGTTCAATTAAGCCTTTGAAAGTACTACAGTACAGTGAAATAAAAATTGCAGAAGGTTGAAAAACTTTTAGCAACTTTAGCAAAGGGTCAAAATGAGGTTAGCATCTGTTAAATAAAAAGGCTATTCCTTCAGGGGAAAACCTTGGGCTGATTCTGAATCAACATGCAAATTTGCTAGCAGCTAGATCAGTAGGGACTATGGCTTTACCAGTGATACAGACACTTTTATCCAAAGCAACGTACTGTATATACATTTTTCAGTATATGTAGCCCCTTGGGAGCGAACCCACAACCTTAGCGCTGTTAGCGCAGCGCTCTACCAACTGAGCCATAGGACAGTCTTCGCTCATCAGACAGGCGTCACAGGGTGAGAATAGTGGGGGAGTTGAGAGAGTGGTCCGATGACAGGTCCCCGCTGCTGCTGCTGCGGCGGTGGGCTATGCCACAGGGCTGGGGACGCAGAGACTGCTCGGCCGTACCAAGTGTAGGGGTGGAGGAGGTGGAGGGGGCAGAGGGATAGGTGAAGATCAGGCTGGCTGTGAAGGGGGTCAGAGAGGGGGTGGAGATGAGGATGGGAGTGTGGAGGGATTCGGACTCGGACAGCTGGATGGACAGAGCAGACGAGATGGACGGCGCGGGTGGGAGGGTAATTTTTGGCTTGGGCTTCTCGGCCCTGGGATGATACTTTGACGAAGGACCAGGCCCGTCAGGGCTCTTGGTGTTGATTTTGGAAACTCTCAGGGTAGGCAGCCCCAGTCCTGGGTCAGAGTCGGAATCGGAATCGGAGTCGGGGATCTTGCAGATGGGACGGTGGGCCTCAAAGACCAGCTCTAGCTTCTCTTTCTCCTTCTGCAGCTCAGCAATCTCTTTCTGCAGGCGGGATTTATCACTCTCCAGCTGCTCTGTCTCCTGAGAAAGGGAAATACGAGGAACAGGTGTCACTCATCGGCATTGTTTATACTGGAGGGGAGGGGCTGCATCCCCCTCTCACGTTTGAGTAACAAAGTCATCGGATGTCAGTTCCTCTCGACATGAGACATGAGACCTTTCCCACTGTTCTCAGGGTTCCATGGCGCAGCGGTGTCTGCTGCTAACCAGTAGTTGCAAATTCATCCATTAAATTAATTTTTGTAGTTGTACAGATAATAATAGTTATTTTGTAAATTGTTTTAATTTTCTTTATTTCAGACGTAGGATTGTCTGTGGGTGACGGCAATTATTACCACCTGTTGATAAACAAGAGTACTTGCTAGTGAACTCACCGTCTGTAGCGTTTCTGTCAACTCACGGCGGCGGTTCCGGCACTTAGCAGCGGCCATTTTGTTTCGCTCCCTACGAATCCTCCGCTTATCAAAATCTTCTTGGGACACCTTGAAAGAGAAAAATGGAGAGAGGAATGGGAAGAGTAAATATTATGTTTTTCTGAATGACCACAAAAGTTATTTCATCTATGAGTCTACTTAAAGTGAATAAAATAAAGTTGGTTTATTCTGCTCTTATTTAGGCATAGACATGCCCAAACCAATACCCAATATCAATAACCAATATCAATTACCAATAACCAATATCAACCGTAGGGAAGAGTATGACCAGAGATTGTCTCTCTATGGGCTTTGGTATGACGCAGCGTCATTAGTTCAATCAACACTGCCATCTACAGGATATCTTTGTTATTTCACCATGACATATTTGGTGTTCGTGACTTATTTCCAATTTCTCTAAGTGTGTTTCTTCATCCTATGGAAACTCCTCCTCATTTAATCTGATATACAATCCCTAATCCTCTTCTTTTTTGTCCCTCTATCTCCTTTCTGTTGTGATGACTCATACTCAGACTCCTTTCATGACTCAGATGTGAGTCATATGACCAACCCTAGTGAGTCACATGACAGCCGACTTCCTGTCCCATCATTTTCACACATTCAATTCATACCTTTATGGTTGAACTTGGAGGCTCTCAATTACTCCACATTTTAAATGTAATTTTAACTTTTTTCATTAAAAAGGTATTGTTTGCCATTTTACAACTTTTTTGCTTTAATCTTGTTAAACTGGCTGGAAATGGAATCTTCATTTGGAGAAAAAGGCTAACTATATTGAATGTAAAATTACTCAAGAACTGGCACAGTATACATAAAGCTCTTCTTGTGCTTGTGAAGAAAGTTTTAAAAATTACAGCCTCAGTGTCATAAAGAACTAACCTGTTTTCAGTTCTGCAGAAAAGACATGAGAAAATGTCACCATGAGCCATTCTTGTAACTGTGAAAGTTAAAATTTTTCAAAATTCCCAGCCATCTGTCAGTTCACTCAGATCCTCAAAAAGCAGCAGAAAGAGCTCTCCTCTCCCATTAACTCCAACAACCAGCTTCATTTCTCATAAAGTTTTAGAATCCCCTGTCTGGAACCCCCCACCACCACCACCACCCCATCGGCAGCACTTGTATACATGCATACATGGCCGACTCAACCCAGTCACACCACAGGATGTAATGCTGAACTAACACTGACTCACAGGCTCCTCCAGGTCTGTTACCTCCATTTTTTAAATATGAATTCAAAAGTAGCACTATTTGTTCTGGTCGTATTTGATTTTCAGTTACACAAGCAGCGTCAGTGACAGTTGAACTCTCTTCATTGCCCGAATATCTCTCACTTTTCCGAATATCTCTCACTGCCTCACTGCTGTTTTGTTAACAGTCTCCATGTATTTATTTTTACTTCCTTTCTCACTTTATCTGTTTTCTGTGTCAGTTTAACTCACATGGCACACTCAATTACATGGATATTTGTACAGATCAACAGAACTTACAAATTCACCATGCCTTCTCCTTGTCCCTCCCACTGTCCTTATGACCCCTGGCCGGACCAGGTGTGTATGGGATGGAAAGGGGGGCAGGGGGCGGGGTGCGGTTGTTGGTGGGAAGGGAGGCCGGGGTGGTCTGCCAGCTGGACCAGGTGTGGACAAGAGGGAGGGCTGGACCAGCCATTGTAAATCCTGGCTGGAGGTGATGGCGTCGAGGCTGGGAACAAACGGGCCCGTTCTTGCCCCAGTGAACTTCTGCTGAAAAACAGTGGTCAAGAAGAGGACATGAGAAAAACAATCAGACAAAAAAACAGTGCTTTTTTTTTTAAGAGAACAGTGCTATTGACAAAATCTTTGAAAAATGTATTTCAAGTTTTGTCAGTTTACTAGTAAAATAAACTAATAAAAACCATCTTTTGACAGAGCATTTGTGAAAACTGTTTTAACATATAACAAACAATAATAATTATTATTATTACTGGTTGTATCTTTATTAACAATACAGTTGTTTGTAGTTGTAGAGGCAGTGTGTGATTTCTCCCCTTGTGTTTATCCAGTGTATGTATCTGGGTGAATATTATAGTGAGAGTGTTCAAGGGATCAAACTGCCAGATGAAAATTAATCTAAATGTTTATGCTTCTCGAAGCAGAGTAGGCTACTCCACTCAAAAAGTACCTAAGATCCACTACCAGCGTGTGAAATTAACACCAGCCACCGGTCAAAAGCTGGTAAAATTTGGATTTAGGTTGGTAACATTTTTACTCGAGCAGCCACTTTGGCCGGTAACCAACCAGGCTGTGTTATATTGTAAAAGTATTGTGGCTGGTAAAACGTTACAAATGGCAGGTGGTTTTTAGAAACCACAAGCCACTCTGGCCAGTGGGTGAAAAAAAAATTAATACCCTGACCAAGACCAAACCAACCTCCCTGTCACTCAGCGGTAGGGCACAGAAAGACATGATACTAACAGATATATGGACTGCCAGTGCCAGTCACTAATCACTAATTTAATAAACATTGCTAAATCATAACTGTCATTAATAAACACAAACAGTGCCACTTTCAATATCAATAGCAATAGGCCTCGTTGTAGGAGTGGCCCATTCCTATTCAAATTCAAGTATGACGGAATAATCGATCTGACAACATGACCCCTAATGAAAAATGGGTTCGTACACTATGTTTTAGTGTATTTTAAAATAGCTAAATTTTCCTTATGTATATGTTAGTTTATTGAATGAACAGTATATTATGATACATATGTTTACTTACTTGTGGCTGCTGTACAGGGCTACTCGAGTGCGAAGATGTGAAGTCCGACCCGGTTTGTGGGGAACCTGTACCGGAGAAAGGTTGCTGTCTCTCCCCGCTGAAGTCCCCGTAGTTTCGAAACATGTTTCCACAAAATCAGTGTGGAACAGTACCAAAATGCCGGTCCAGTAATTCTCAGTAATCCAGTTACGCTGTATAGAATAGTCTTGTATAAAGTCACTTGTGGCGTTCAGTCCTTAGCACTCCGAAAATGAGTTTGAAACTTGGAGAACCCCGCTTTGTTGAGGGATGGATCCAACTAGCACGAACTCAATGGGGGATAAGGAAGCAATACTCTAAGAAGTTTTTTCGTAATCCAGCAAAGTACTCCAAAAATGATGGAACAATGCAATCGTACATCCAATATAATTACTCCAGTGTTTAGTCTGGACTGAATTTTCGGGATGAACATGGGATTATAAACTCCCCTAACCCGATACCAGACTATTGACACGCCCCTCTAAAATTCCTGGAAATGGTGCCGCCGGACATTTGTCAATAGAAGGATCACGTGCAAGTGACGTAGCTGACCAAATATGGAGAGTTTCCTCTCTGACGTTTTCTCGGGATTCCTGTGGAAGCGCACGTTTAATCGCTTTCCCCTGGGCTATCTCCTAGCATCGCGTGTCCTCTCATGCTCTATCTGTCATTATAAAATATTGCCGATAAAAGGAAAATGATCTGGCTACATTCCGAATCTTTGAAATGTTCCAAACCACAATTCCACCTGTTTGCCAACGCAATAGGCCTATGACAGAGATACTACAAGCTGGACTTAGACGTACCGTGTATTGTAAATTAGTATATTTTGTGTTTTCGATCGTCAGTCTTTTTACTTGTCCACTAATTTGCTACAATTCAGCATCAAAATGTTGCATAAACGTATAGGCTATGAGCTTTGCAAACAGTTTTCAAATTTTTCAAGATCAGTTTGATATTGCATGTGAACTTAATGACCCTCCTAGAAAGAGAGTTGCATACTTGTCTTTATATTCCTCAATTGTCGTACACAGAAATAACACACATATTGGACATGTTGATAAACAAAAGAACGTTTCAGGTTATACAAAAAGGAAACGGCAACATATCTAGCAAAGAGCCAGTTTACTCAAAGAGGTAAATAAGTGCTCCTTTGTTTCGTAACCTATACGCAATATTATGGTTAGATTGTGGTTACAGTTTAATTAGTACTGTAGAAACAGAAATTTAGTTCAGAAGAATGAACATTCAAATTACCACGCCCATTTCGTGCCTACAGCTCCTGGATTCAAGGCAGCAAGAGCCAAGAACAGAACGATACAGCCTTCCAGCGCTTTTGACGTCATTTCATGAAAGAGCTCTGTAATATTTGCAAATAATCAGTGGACTTATCGTTGTTGCGTGACCTACATATAATCACACAACTTTCGTAAGCATATACGCGAACCTCGCAGCCATATTTCAGTGCCATTGGTCAAGAGGCAATAATAGTTGGATGAAGGGCAAAAAACTAAATTAGTTTCTAAGACTATTCTTTGCATTGCAATGCAGCAATATATTTCACTCGATTTTTTAGTGTTAGCTGAGAATTGTAGTACATGTTGTCCAATTAAATACCAACGTGGTGTATGTGCATACAGTATATGCGTGTGTAAATCTTCAGGAGTCATGTTTTTCCCATGTGCCATTTCCGCTACCTCTACCTTATACTTCCTGTTTGCTGCTTAAAACACTGTACTCTATTCTATATAATGGTATAGACTGCCTTTCGCAAGTATACATGGTAAGTGCAACAGATAGTGAGAGAAATAGGAAAAGGGCAATGATGATGTAAACCTAATGGAATGCAGTTCTGATGACACACCCTCTCACACGGTCTCTCACTGACAAGCTCTGGCATGATGTCACACTGTCTATTCCCTTCAAGCTGTATACAGAAGTATCATATTGATGCAGCGCTTCTGCAATTGTGACTCTGTGCTACTGTGGGTTCTGAGCTACAGCACAGTTTTCACATCCGCATCAACTTTTGAAAATTGTACATGTTGCAAAATTATACGATAGGGTTGGACCAAAATAAAATGACACGTAAAGGAGTGTAATCTCCTGACACATTCATCCTTACCATTGTTTGTAATATGTAAAGTCAAAAAGTGTTTGGGCAGTGACACATTTTTTGCTGTTTTGGATCTGTACTCCAGCACATTTTATTTGAAATGGAACAGTGACTATGAGGTTTCAGACTTTCAGCTTGTATTTGGGGGTATTTACATCCATATGAGGTGAACCGTGTAGCAATTGTAGTTCTTTTTATACACCCCCCCCCCCCCACCCCCAATATTTTAGGGGACAAAAAGCAATTGGACAAATTAACATAACTATTAATGTTAGGATGCATATTCTTTGCATGCCATGACTTCCTGATGTCTGTGACCCAACATAAAAAAACTCTTGATATACTTCTACAAGCAGTACTATAACCTCTCTGCATTTGAATGGATCTCTATGGGAATTGAGGGGTGGGACTAGATTTAGCTGTAAATTACACTGGAACAGTATGGAACACATGGTTGGCTAAATGGCTGTAAGTCATCAAGGGTCTGAGGTATCAAATGAGGCTCAAACCCTCACTCTGCTGCCAGATGCAATAGATCTGGATGGATCACTTTAAGGGTTATTTCTCCTGACTCATTTTCCTATTTTCAACTCTATGGAAAAATAAGTCAGATTCATTGTTTTATTTCAATGTGCTGGAACACACACACACACACTCATATATATATATATATATATATATATATATACAGTGAACACATTGTTGGCTAAATGGCTCTAAGTCATCAAGGGTCTGACGTATCAAACAAGCCTTAAACCATTACTCTGCTGCCAGAAATACACTAGATATGGATTGATAACTTGAAGGGTTTCTTCTCCTGACTTATTTTTCCATAGAGTTCAATAAGAAAATTTGTGAGCAGAAACAACCCTTCAAGTTATCCATCCATATATACTGTATTTCTGGCAGCAGAGTGATGGTTTAAGGCTTGTTTGATACGGCAGACGCTTGACGACTAAGAGCCATTTAGCCAACCATGTGTTCCATACTGTTCCAGTGTAATTTACAGCTAAATCTAGTCCATTCAAATGCAGAGACATTTAGTATCGCTTGTAAGAGTACCAGAAAATAAGATATCAAGCGTCTTTTGATGTTGTTGGGTCACAGACATCAGGAAGTCATGGCATGCAAAG
>CM040397.1:20652970-20705470 GCA_022702515.1 Ilyophis sp. 1 JC-2022 | reverse complement strand
CTGTTTGCAATTTTAGCTCACATTTTTCAGCAGAATTATTCAGTGAAGAATTAGCAAAGATAATGTTCACCAGTAGGCTACAGATACTCTGCATTTGTAAGAGAAAATATAAACTGCATATGGACATAGCAACAACAAGACGCAGTGCTTGGGTGAATGTTACATTTTAGCAAAATGCAGTTTTCCACGAGGTCACAACATCATTTTAATTCAGTATTTTCGTCATCTATCCAAAATCACAGAACAGCCGGATCTGGCAGAGCAGTAGCACACACTAGAGCTTACCTCAGGTGTCCGCGCAGAAGCACTCCTTCGTGAGAAACAGGTGGTCTCACCGGGTCATGCACTTGCAGTGGCCAAGTGGTCTCCTGTGGCAGGTGTCGGTTAAATTTAGACCCACAAGCGATCGCACATATTAGGGGTTATTCCCTAATCTTGACCGGGGATGGAAAGGTGGGTCGAGGGGGCGGGGGCCTTTGGCACCAAATTCCGCGTCCAGGGGAACGTTAAACTCTGGTAGGGGTCCCGCTAGTCTCCCAACACCCTGAAATAAAAATAAACAGATTAGGTCTATAAATACACTTGAAAGAAAGGAGATTATTCGCTAATTCGCTTGTTACGGGTAGCAAATGCCGTTATTGAAAAGACCGTAAGGCTGGTGATGGAGGCGCATCGTAGCCCATGTGTAGCCTATTTGATAGTGTTACAAATTATGAATAGCCCAATTAATCGCAATTACAATAATATAGGGCTTACCCGTGTAATGTGCTGTCGGAAATGTAATTTAAAAGGCTTGAATGTGTGGTTATCTACCGACATAACCTATTCACTGCGTTAGCAATGTTACTTTTTTTGTTTGTTTGTCTAATTACATATTTTGAACATAGCCGACAGCAACCTATGCAATGTAGCCTGTTCGATCCCCAGTTATTTACCAATTTGTTACATGGACCCTACATTAATACCGGCGTAGTCTGTTTTCAGTTTTTACCAAAAATTGATCTCCTTTCTTAAAATTGTTAAAAACACTATTTTTTAATGCTTTCAAATTATTGGTGACTGCCCATCCATGTCATGCTGTGTTGCTTACTAGGCTAATAAAACATATCCTACTGTCGATCGTTTGCAGTGTCATGACCCGAATCTTCATACTTTCGCATATAGGCTATTGTAACAGCACAGGGGCTGTGCATAAACTACTCACTTGCAACCGCTTTGGCGTCCTTAGCTCTCTTCCCACGAAGCTAACAACTACAATAGGGCACGGCAAAGCGGACACAGTATGCCAGGTCAATGCAGCGCGTATTGCAGGCTATATTTTGGTTGGGTAGGGTTTTTCCACACGGTCTTGAAAAACGCAGTTCTGGCTTTTGCGCCTTCTTTAAATTGTCCACCTGTAAATCCCCCGATAGCTACACTAGATATTCCCGCGAACTCCAGATTCCAACAAAAAGCTCATGGTACCCCTAACCTATTCCACATGCTTGCTTCCAGTCAATGAACAGCTTCTTGACTAAATACATCCATCTTAAGTCAATTTCACGAATGCATTATTTTAACCCTAGACAACGATTGACCACTTTTACAAGCCCACAGCTCATTTGGGGAATTATGTTAAATGTGAAGGAAAAAACTAACTTACAAGAATGGTCAGTTGATTTCGCTTTTCACAATTGTTAGAAGATCTTCGAATCCGCTTGGAATCTAGTCGGAGCCGACAACGTGCGCATCCGTTTCCACAAACTGTAACAGTCCTTGAACCGGGCAGTTTCGTTCACAAGATGGCATTAATAACAGAAGGGGGAATGCGTTCATTTCCTCACCTGGCAAAAATAAAAATAAATTGAACCTTTCATCAATTTCTGGTGGATATATATGGGGAAGGAGAGCGGGAGATAAACTCGAGGAGGTTGAGAGAGAGCAAGACAGAAAGCAAGTGCGCGATAGAGGCTACTGACTGAATACAAAAAGGGGCTAGCGATGCCCTCACGTCAGCATCATAGATGTATGGACTAGAAGAGCGGATGGACTGAGCGGTTGAGTGAGTAGACGAGGTATGCCTGTCTCCTTATGCATAAATATCCGTGGACACAGTTTCGCAGACAGCACGGCCAATGCAAGAGAGTAAACACCCTTTTTTCAGGATCATGAACGACAGAGAGGGCGGCTGGAAACAGCCATTAGAAGCGTGGCTCTCATACCGGTACAACCCATAGGAGAGCACACGGCGCTTAAATGAATGGGATCGTGAGTGTACGCCTTGCCAGCGATTGTAGCTTACTTGAAAAAACACCACGCAATAAAGGGACATGTGTGTCACTATTAAAGAGCACTAAACATGTAACAACTAACCTCCGGCGCTGACCTCACTAAAATTACAAATGTTACCGACCAACTGTGTCGGTAAATTAATTGTTTCATGTAGGCTGAGGAGACATCTTCTCACCCTTCACACTGGTGCGTTGTGTTCGATATTGAGATCTCGCGCATCATAGCGCTTACCGCTTAGTATGCTACTTACTGGTCATGCACTTTAAGCGCTTACCAGTTGGCATGGTTTTGATTAACAGTTTGCCAAGGTGCTTATTGAAAAAAAGGCGTTTTCTCCGTTTTAATTTCATTGAAGGGTTTTTTTCAAGCGAGTAGAATGCAGTGGTAGGTTACACCTGAGTGTCTACCTATAGCGCCACTGTCGTCTGTGTGCCTGTTCCTCTTTTATTAAACGAGCAAAATACCGATTTGCAGCGCGTAAATAACACTTGTATTCAAATATTTTTTTGTCTGCTGAAATGAGTTTCTGTTGTTGTCTGTTGTTTCCTTATTCTGGAGTTGGAGCAAGTAGTGCATTGTTTTCGACTGATATCAAACTTACAAAACAACCATAAGTGACCCACAACCTTGGTTAATCGTTTTTCACCATGGAAACAGAGTTTCCATTTAAACTACATGTGAATTACAATAGATTACTTTATTAGTATTTGCCTAAATATTCAATTGCATATGAATGAAAACTAATGAGGTAACCTCCGTGCCTCTCTAATGGCAGCAATACACTGTCATGTACCATTAAAGTTCAACATGAGATCCAGTAACACCACATATTCACTATGCATAGCCTATAAATCCATCATACATTTTAAGTACAGCAGATCAGCTAAGAGAGCAAGAGAGAGGGGGGGCTGTTAGAGTTTATATCACTTGCTTAGCAGATATAATTATCCAGGATAATTGTAGCTTTATATCAATTAGAGGATGTGGATATCTAGGTTAGAACAGCAGTGCCCCTTCAAGACATCAAACCAGGTAATTGCAAAAAATGTTGTATCAATATACATTGTTTTAAGCGCATCGAACTAACAGAAGCTATGCAGTGAAACAAAATACTTAATATCACGTAGATCCAAAATTATTGCCACCCTTGAGGAAGATGAACTCCAGCAAGTAATCAGACGTTTTGCGCAAAAAACAGTTATCCCACGCAAGAAAGCTTAAACTTGGCTGCAGATAGATTTTTCAATGAGACAATCACATGCAAATCACCCAAGAAATGGTTAACTGGCCACAAAATGATTGTTTTGAAATGGCCGTTTCAGTCTCCAGACTGGAACCCAATAAAAGAATAGCCACTTTAATAGAAGAAGGTCGTCCACAAGTGCAAACTGAAGGATGTGAAGAATCTTAAATGATTCTGTATGAAGGAATTGTTAAAGACTCCCCCTCATATGTTCACCAATTTTATATGATGTTACGCTCTCCGTTCCCTCTCAGTCCCTATCCCTGTTTGTGTTCCTTGTTTTTCCCTTTTTCTCACGTCTCTTGTCGTGTTTTTATGTTTCCCTGTCTGTCTTCCGTGTTGTGCAGGTTTGGTGTGGTTTTCCTTCTTGTTTGCCCATTTCGCCCTCTCTAATTCACCAGCCAATTCCTGTGCATTCCTCACACTCTTGTTAACTTGTTGCTCAATCACGCTCGCATACATTCTCACGCTGCAATCACTCATTATCTCATTTACCACACTATATATTCTCCCGTTGTTCTTTGTCTTGTTGCCAGTTCGTTAAGTCTTGTTCATCATATTACCTTGTTCATGTCTAGTCTGGAACTCGGTCTAAGTCTTGTCTTGTCTGATATTGACGCTTGTCCTGCTTTTCTAGTTGTACCCGCCAGCCTGCAGTTTCCTGCCTGCTTCATCCCCGCTACCCTGTTTCCCGCATTCGCTCTGGCCCTGCTTCGCCCAACCCAAGATTCAGTCACCATCCAGCACCTTGTCTGCTTCCCTCTCCTGCTCTGCCCTCTGGTTCTGCCCAACCCAGGATTCAGTCCCAACCCCTATTTTTCCTTTGAGAGCTTGATTGTACAAATAAACGCTCCCTGTGAGCTTATTGTGAGTTCTGTCTGAGAGTCGTGCATTTGAGTCCAGTTCTTGATCCAGAACCTTAACATATGAGATGATAAGAAAACACTCAACAGTGTTACCCTTGCAAAGGAAGGTTATTCAATGAATTCAAAATTGTTGCCAGTAATTTTGGCACGTATCCTTTTGGAAAATTAAACGATTTGCTCAAACCTATTTCTGTGAGCAATTGTCTGAGTATATAATAATATCGTTTTCTTATTTTTTTCCACACAGTATATCTAATTTCCCATTGCTTATTTTAAGTAGCCTTTTTTGGCTCATTTTTATCAAGGTTGCCAATCATTTTGGAGGGCCTGTATATTAAAAAAACATGCTCAGGTAATGCACCTCTTATCAACAGTCCTTTATGCTGCTCTTATTGATATGCATAAGACATACACTACTGTTTCCAACATTTCTGGACCTATTCACACTCCGATTCACACTCCCACTAATCTGCCAACAGTTTGGGACCCACTGCTATAGGGCAGAATATATTGATTTAGCTGTTGGTAGATTAGTTGATTAATTTATCTATTTGACCCCCAGTGTCCTGGATTGATGACTCAGTGAGGTTGACTGCATTGGAATTATTACAGCATCCAGAGTGTGAGTGTCACACACTTAAATCTTTACTATAGGGATCAATGTTGAGAGCCAGGGGACACGTTCCACTCTACCCTATAATTTCTCAATGCTGGGCTCAGCAACACTGATCTCAGACCACTAATGGTGAGGAAGCAGCCCTTGACCGGTTGACATGCTGAGCACTCAGCACTGATCAGAGATCAGCTTTACTATGGATGACAGGGAGCAGTTGAAATGTATCCCAAAGGGAATAGCCATTTTCACTCCCTGCAAGGTCTCTCAGGTTTATGCTGCACACTAAATGCATGATACTATTCAACTCAGAGCTTAAATTATTTTAATATCATTAATAAAACTGAACGATACAAAAAGCACCATCTTAACTACAATGTAACAAAAGCACCATAAACATTATAATAGCATCTCAGTATATTATATATATTATAGGCACATCTGAATAGCGGTGTGCTTGTTTGAACAAATGTAAGTCATTGTAAAAAAAAATTTTTTAAAGCAAAAACAATTAGTCCGTTGTTCTATTTAAAGGGATAGTTCAACTTCTGGGTATTTGATATTTTAGCTTTAGTGTATGTTTTCATTTGGCCCAGACAGTTTTTGTGTGTGAAGTATATTTTAAATAATTACAGAAGTTTCTCAAAATCTGCTGGCTTTATAATGGTGCTGTACAAGCTGCTTTGTAGTTTTTTTGTGTATGAATTCTTGCTTTAGACCACAAACCCATGCATGCCCTTATATAAGCCATTAAAGCTGGTCATCTGAAATTTATGTAATCATCTAAAATATCCTTCATTGCACATAAAAAAAGCATACAATAAAACTGAAATGTCAAAATTCTGAGAAATTCTTCTGCCTAAATCTTCTAAAAATCTGCAACATAGGACTGGCTATACTCATAACTATTTCAGCTAAAAATATCTTAAAATATCTTTAAATTGTTCTGTATACATGATAATAATCCTTTACGAGACCATCCCGCTTTACAACTCCTATACACAGCAATTATGATAATGGATACTGTAAGTCCACCAGAACGCACAGAACAAATAACCACATTAAACCCACAAAAGGACATGGGTGGGTTGAACAGGGCGGGGTACTTCAATCACAGTGATGAATGGGCTGGAGAAGGGAGTGTCAGAGGATAATGTACACTCATACATACGGCTCAGTCAGACAACCTTACTAATTTGTGAATTATATCTCCCTACTCTGGATCTCAGTGATTCAATTCCCCAAAACCAAGGTACATATCTGTTTTTTAACCAAGATAAAATAGAGGGCTCTGTATATTTTGTATTCAGGCGTCACAATTTCGTTTTATGGGACCATTTGTGGACCTTCTATGAAACTTCCCAATTCTGTACAGCACCATCAAGATTCTGTACTAGTTTTTATTTTACCATTTGCACATCATGAAATATTTATGACAGACTAAAATATGTTATATTTGATTTAGGAAAAAAACTGTTTGACTACATAACTGACTTTAATATAACTACAAAGCTGTCTTATCATCCCCAAAGGCGAAAAAAGATGTTCATAGCCGTGTTTATACATTTTAGAGTGGAGCTTGGCGCAGAGCTGAATTTAGCTTTTAGGTTTCCCTCTAGCAATGAGCAGCATCCATTAAAGGTAGTGTGACTTTCTCAGAAACAGTCAGATGTAGGGTGGGGATACAAGCCACGGTTCCCTGAATATATCCTAAAGACAAACCAAAGGTGGGGCTCGGCCTGCATCGATATAAATGGTGGATAATTGTATGTGGCTAAATGCAGCCCAGTGGAAGGGTTTTTGAGCAAAACCACAGACCAAAAACACATCAGAAACATCCATCTAAACCTTCCCTCTCATTATCCGCCATGCCAGTGGCCACACAAACACAGGCTTTGCATTATAAGCGCAGTAGGAAACTTCAAAAGTGTAACTCTTGTGTTATTTAACTGCCCAATCTGAAAATAAAAAATGGTTAATTTCTAAAAATAAGTGCTAATACAATGTAATTGTCAATTGCAATGTAACCCATGTCATAGTGAGATGGTGTATCACATGCAACCATGTCTATATAATGTGAAACTGCACAGCTGTATGCTATAATTCATTCATACCGTGTAAGAATTTAACTACAGAAATATGCAATGCACGTAGTAGTATGTTTTGTCTGAAAGGTAGTACCTGGCCATGCTGTATTTTTATGATGGTCCAGGATCTTAAAACACAGAAATATCAGTATGACCCTGGAATGTAACATAAAAAAATATCCAAGAACATAAACAGTAAAATGAGAAAGTGTTAAATCACAATATGGTAGGATTATATTTTTAGAGTAACCATCTTGAAATGAGGGAATCATTGGTACCGTCTCCCTATAATAAAAACATGCCTCGTGTACACTTTCAGTAAGTGCATGTATGTGTGGCATGTGCAACACTTAATCTCTTTTATTAAATGTAACAATGTTAACAATTTTTCTTTACGTAAGAGTTAACAAAAGAGAGAATAGAGAGAGGGTATGGGAAGTGCACGTGGGTGAAATGGTAAACAGAAATGGAGAAAAGAAGAAAGCACAGGGATGGGGGGGGTTGTGAAGATTCAAAGAATGAAAACCTAGTAGTTGTGAATCCAGCAGAAAAGTGCTGACATACACTCCAGTGCTGACACATGTAAAACATATTGGGTAACATAGATTTACCCCGTATGATTCTGCCTCTCTGGGGGATTTAGGTACCGTGTTTGGTGCATAAAATGAAAGAAGCTGCAGCAAAACAATGGTGGTATATAAAAGGGTCTATACACATTCTCCCCTCATCATTATCACATTCACATGGAAACATCATGAGAATCTTCAGAATAAAGACCAGAGGGAACTGAGCTTGCACGCACACACACACACACACACACACACACACACACACACATGCATGCGCGCACACACACACGCGCACATGTGCATGCGCGCACACACACACGCGCACATGTGCGCACACACACACACACATACCAGAAATAAGGTACATCTTTGCAAAGTTATGTGCTTAGCATTTATTACACTTTGATAAAGGTTTACAGTATAATTGTGAATTGATTGTATAGTACAGTGGTTCTTAACCTTATTGGAGGTACTGAACCCTGCAAGCTTCATCAGTGCATTCACCGAACCCTTCCGACAAAAACGGCTCGACATTGCTAGTGTGAACCGTATACTGTGTGTGTCTTGACCCCTGCTGAACCCCTGAGACTGACTCAACGAACCCCTGGGGTTCGATCGAACCCAGGTTAAGAACCACTGGTATAGTAGTAACATTTTGTATTCAAACTACTGGCAGCTCACTAGACTAAATGAAAGTCATTTTCTATCTTATTGCGCCATCTGCTGATGATTTATTAGAAATATTTTCATATGACATGAAATGATGGTCCCCAGACATAAATGCTTAGCGTTCAAGTTTTTCTACCAAGGAATGGCTGCTACTTTATTAATAATAATAATAATAATAATAATAATAATAATAATAATAATAATAATTTATCATTTTATTAATTGCAATGCAAAGTGATTCACATTTAAGCACAATGTTAAGTCAAAGAAATAAGAATAAATAAAAATAAATAATAATTGCTCTTAGTTGTAGGTTAAAGGTTAAAAAGGTAATTTTTCAGTTTATTTTTAAAATGGCCACTGATTCTGCCTCTCTGGGGGATTTAGGTACCGTGTTTGGCGCATAAAATGAAAAACCTCTTTCTCCACGCCTTTGGCATGTTTAAACATAAAATGATAGGCAGTCAGAAATATAAGGTGCTATACCATTCAGAGTTTTATAGACTAGTAAAAGGAGGTAAAGACACAGGGAGCAAGATGTAGTGCCGATAAAACAGGAGTAATATGCTTTCCTTTTTTAGTTTTTGTTTAAATTATTAGTGAGACATTTACAGTCATGGAGCAGGTTTAAGTAAGCGTAGGTTTAAATTGACGTCGTCCAATTAAATCAGATCTCTGGTCTGTTCCGTAAGAGATGTCATTGACACTGTGGGTGGGATCCCAGTAACAATCGCGTATAGAACTGCTTTATCTGCACCTGTAGGCAGGGTAGCGGCTTGCAGATCAGCACTACTAATGATACTTTAATTTTGGACACTATATTGAGGTTAAAAAAGAAGAAATACCAAGGGGGCCCTTTTGTCAAGGCATAAGTTCAGTATCTTGTGTGTTTTCTGCTAGCTATGCTCACAACTTTTAAAATATCTTTACAACAGTGTGTCATGATCTGCTGAGACAGAAGCACTGCAGCAGCTTAGTAAATGTTCAAGGTCAGGACAACCCACAGGCCTTTCGCAGAGTACCCCCGACATGCCGGATTGGGTTAATGTTGGGTAAACAGGGTGGTGAGTCCATCATGCACTTGTTATTCCGTGCCTTACATGACTGTAAGAAATGTTAACTGTGCAGTCATACCGTCAATGTTCCAATCAGTCAGCTTGCACAATAGAACCTCTCCCGGCATACAGTACCCTCTCTATATGCTGTCAGTTTGGTATGTTCCAATCAGTCAGCTTGCACAATAGAACCTCTCCTGGCATACAGTACCCTCTCTATATGCTGTCAGTTTGGTATGTTCCAATCAGTCAGCTTGCACAATAGAACCTCTCCCTGCATACAGTACCCTCTCTATATGCTGTCAGTTTGCACAATAGAACCTCTCCCTGCATACAGTACCCTCTCTATATGCTGTCAGTTTGGTATGTTCCAATCAGTCAGCTTGCACAATAGAACCTCTCCCGGCATACAGTACCCTCTCTATATGCTGTCAGTTTGGTATGTTCCAATCAGTCAGCTTGCACAATAGAACCTCTCCCGGCATACAGTACCCTCTATGCTGTCAGTTTGGTATGTTCCAATCAGTCAGCTTGCACAATAGAACCTCTCCCGGCATACAGTACCCTCTCTATATGCTGTCAGTTTGGTATGTTCCAATCAGTCAGCTTGCACAATAGAACCTCTCCCGGCATACAGTACCCTCTCTATATGCTGTCAGTTTGGTATGAATGTAATGTAATGTAATGTAATGTAATGTATCAAGTAAGAACAAATTGAACCACATTAATATAACCTCATGCCATTATGCATTCAGCCAGTTTTTGTGGGAATGGCTGTGTGCCCTGATATTAGATTTTCCTTTAGCCAGCCATTTAGCACTGACATATCGGCCATTAGACACCGATACATTTATTCTGGATCTGACACTTATTTCACAAACATTGATCTAGCTGCAGAGACATTCATATTTCTCTGTGGAACTTTGGGACGTCACAATATGATATACTGATCTTGAACAATGGTTTTGATGCATCCAAACGATCTCATCCTTTATACAGACATGCTCAAATGTGTTGGTACCCCTGGTAAAGATGAGTAAAAAGGGTTATAAAAAATTCACTGTTTGGTGAATTAGCTTAATCTCACACTGAAAAAATGAGAGAAATCCAACCTTTAATTGACGTTCATTTATTATAAGAAAAAAATCCCTCATCAAAAAATTATTATTCTTAACAAAACCACGTTGGCCACAATTATTGGCACCCCTGCATTTATATATAGAATAAAGTATAATTTTTTTATATTTGGTCGCATATCCTTTGCATGCCATGACTTCCTGATGTCTGTGACCCAATAACAGCAAAAGACTCTTGATATCTTATTTTCTGGTACTCTTACAAGCGATACTAAATGTCTCTGCATTTCAATGGATCTCTATGGGAATTGGGGGGTGGGACTAGATTTAGCTGTAAATTACACTGGAACAGTATGCGACACATGGTTGGCTAAATGGCTTTAAGTCATCAAGCATCTGACGTATCAAACAAGCCTCAAACTATCACTCTGCTGCCAGATGTGCAGTAGATATGGATGAATAACTTTAAGGGTTGTTTCTCATGACAAATTTCCCTATTTAACTCTATGGAAAAACAAGTCAGGAGAAGAAACCATTCAAGTTATCCATCCATATCTACTGTATGTCTGGCAGCAGAGTGATGGTTTAAGGCTTGTTTGATATGTCAGACCCTTTATAGCCATTTAGCCAACCATGTTTAGTAACATGAAAGGAACAGAAACAAAAACTAAGCTCAGACATCATCACCATTTCAAAAGAAATGAATGTGACTGGGAAGGCAGTAAGCTCAATTAGTAAAAAAGATCGATCTTATTTAGCTCCACCATTAGCTTTGAAGAACCTGGCCAGAAATAATGACCCTATTTAGCATTATCAAAAATTGTATACAGATTTACTGACTGAATACTAACTCCCAAATGAGTGGAAGTTTTTAATGTCTGTTGAACGGATTATGTTTCAAAGGAGATTGTGGACACAGAATGGCTGATAGCGGGACAGCAGAAACAGACCAATAACCAAGCAATGTCAATAAGTAGTTCCATTAAAATGTGCTGCATATCTTTTCAGTAGGTAGGGAGGTGAGGACTTCCGACACTGGGGAGAAACATTAAAAAGCTAAGTAGCCTACACCAGAAGTAAATTTAGGTTGACATGATTACAGTGGGGTAGGGCTCATAGCACGGGTAAGCTGAAAATCCAGTTTTTTTCACTTGAACACTTAGACAACTGTTTTACATTGAGCCAATGCCATTTCTCAGGATGTTGTGTCATACACGGTTGTTATGAAATCATGATTGGACAAGTCCAGACAGAATGGCATGTTCAATCCTAGGCTATTTAAAACATATTGTTAATGTATTTCATTTAAAATCCATAGGCTATTTAAAACCTATTGTTAATGTATTTCATGTAGCGCAGGTTGTTACCCCTGTTGGGTCAAATAATCTTTCCAAAATTACAGCAAGTGTGACTCCACATATTGTGTTTTGTTAGATTTTACGCGGGATTTTAGTGTTTATATGCGCGTATACATTGTACATTAGGGGCCAGCCGGCGAAGTAAACAAAGCTCAAACGGAGTCCTAGCTCGCAACAGTGTGACGCTGTCGGAATGGCCAGTAAAAATGCCTTGGCAGTGTGCGCTGATTGGACGGGTAGGCTACTGTTGTACAGCAATACGATATTATGTCTCGAACCCGATTGGACGAGATAAGTGAACTGTACAACAAACGACCCACCAAAGCTGTAACATAAGTACGCCAAAGAAAAAGGCATCTCGGGAGGGACAACGTTGTCAATCAGCTGAATTCGGGTAAGACATATTAGCTAAATGTCATAAAGGAAGCGATCAAGAATGCTTAGATAGTAGTAGTAGGCTACCACGTACTGTCATAACATAATTCTATTCGTGTATGAGACTGTTGAACGTTTCACGTTATAGTGCATTGTACTCAAGCCGTATGGACCTGTTAGTTGGGTGTGTGCCAGTTCACTGTTTCAAGTTGTCTTGAGAAGAAGTCGATACAAAATGTCTAGGCTAGCGAACTAGCTGTCTGATGTCCTTTAAATAGGCGGAAGTAGAAGGTTTCCATGGATAATAGAAACATTGTTCGAGGAAGAGGCAGAAAGATTCAGTCGGCCAGTCGTCTCGCAGTACACGTTCCAAACGGTCCTAAAAGTTATCCAACACGAGCTAACGTCGGCCTAATATTATTTAATAGCCTAGCCTTTACTATAGCTAACTTTTTTGTTAATGTGGCAGTTTGACCCTTTGAAATATTATATTATATAACTAATGTTAAATAGTAAGTTGGTTAAATAAGTGTAGCCTATGTGAACTGGCTAGACCCTAAAGTAGGCCTAGCTACTAGCCTAACTAATTTACTGTTATTTGTTTGTAACTACAAGGCTACTTTCCGTTTGAGGCATAGACATCACTGTTCTGGTTTTGACAAAATAACAAGCTTATTTGAAGAAAATACACCAAATTTAAAGAGCATTAGGCCTAAAAGAAACGTGTTACTTATTGACAGTATGAAGTGTGAACTCAAGAGTTCATTGTGCACACGTGATTTAAGCTGTGGATCGTGAATCCGACCTTATGACATAAGGAATGTGAAAGGAAACAGACGCCATTGAAGAGAAATATATGTCAATATAATTGCCATGGTGGCAATTGGGGGCTTGAAGGTGAAGGAAATGCTTGTCAGAAGCGCTAACAAACCCCTGGGGTCAACTGAGCAAAAGAATGCGTAAAAGAATGCTCAGGGTGAAAGTCAGAAATTAGCTTAAAAAAAGTTTTGCACCTTCTACCTCTGCCTTTTGGTCACGGTGTTGCCATATCACACGGACTCCAAACATTGTGTATGTATAGTGACCATCGTGTGCAGAGGTACGCAGATTCTCACAGCATGTGTTATATTATACATCTGAAATTCTGCATGGAAACTCGCTTGAAACATGGCTTTCTGAGGGCTCAGCAGTTTATACATGTGCCCCCTGGTCTCCCATTTCATTCTCCAAAGGTTTACTGAGGGTGTAATATATTGTACATCTTCCAAAGTTATTTTTCCCCTATTATACGGTCTTGCCAAACCTGATTCATGTTGTTTTCGGAAAGCTGGTGACTACATTGTCACTGTCGGGCCTGTTCACCGCCAGCAGTTTGCAACCTGTTACAGTCTATGGTTACAACACAATAGTGGAAAACAGTCAGTCAATGATAGGCCATGGTTACCACAAGTCACATTTCAGCAGGATTGAGACATCAAATGCTCCATATTCCCATTATTAATGCACTGCCGGTTCCACTATGGTTCTCCAGAAGATTGGGCTGAAACAATAACCACATTATCACCAGTGCAGCACCCAGCACTCAGGTTGACAGCAGTCACATGTGCAGTTCTGTAGTGACGAGCCACCCAGGACCCAGATCATCACATCAAATGGTCTGTTTTGCACAAAACCATTAGTGTATCGCTTATTAGGACAACAGCTGCACACTAATGTCCATTGAGGTGTGTGTGTAAGGTCTAGACTAAGCCTTCATTCATTACTAATGCGGTTTGCTCCAGTTCTGGTGAATCTGATGACATTATGTTGTTATGTTGCGCTGATGAGCACTGTGCGCCTGTATGGTTGCTTGCCATGGATATGACAACTGCAGTCATCATCTCAAGGTTGGACTGCTGGTCATTGCAGCCTTACTCGTCAGTATTATTTGTTTTGTACCCCTAGCATAGGGGCTTTCATGAGTTACTGGTTTAAAGCAAGCAAATACAGTTCAGGTAACTCCAAAGCAGAATGCAGAGCAATGTTATGCCTTCAGAGATTCTACATGTTTATATTACCTGGTTATTTTTTACAAACAATGATTAAAGGGGCAGTTCACCCAAAAATGTAATTTTTATATGTTTCTACGTACCCAAACTGCTATCTATCGATCTATCTATCGAGGTAGTTTTGCTGAAAACTTTTGTAGATATCCGCTGCAACTCACCTTGACATCACCTCGATATAACGGACTTCAACGGGTCCAAAGTTTCTGGCAGTCAAAGCGCCAAAAACTTACATTCGAACAAGTCAACAGATTTGTATATACACTGCTCAAAGAAATTAAGGGAACACTTAATCAACACAGTATAACACCAAGTCAATTAAACTTCTGGGATATCGATCTGTCCAGTTAGGAAGCGTAAATGATTGTGAATCAATGTCTCCTGCTTTGGCGCAAATGAAAGTGACAACAGGTGGAAAGGAGAGGCAACAGCAAGACAACCCCCAAAAAGTTAATGGTTTTGCAGGTGGTGGCCACAGACCATTTCTCTCTCCTTATCCTTCCTGACTGATTTTTCTTTAGTTCTGCATTTTGCTAGTGCCCTTGCCACTACTGGAAGCATGAGGCGGTACCTGCAGCCCATTCAGGTTGCACAGGTAGTCCAGCCCATTCAGGTTACACAGGTAGTCTAGATCCTCCAGGATGGCACATCCATATGTGCCGTCGCAAGAAGGTTTGCTGTGTCTCCCAGCACAGTCTCAAGAGCATGGAGGAGATACCAGGAGACGGGCCATTACACAAGGAGAGCTGGACAGGGCCGTAGAAGAACAACCCAGCGGCAGCACCGGTATCTGCACCTTTGTGCGAGGAGGAACAGGAGGAGCACTGCCAGAGCCCTACAAAATGACCTCCAGCGGGCTACTCGTGTGCATGTTTCTGACCAAACTGTCAGAAACAGACTCCATGAGGGTGGCATGAGGGCCCAACGTCCTGTAGTGGGACCTGTGCTCACAGCCCAGCACCGTGCAGCTTGATTGGCATTTGCCAGAGAACACCACAATTGGCAGGTTCGCCATTGGCGCCCTGTTCTCTTCACAGATGAGAGTAGGTTCACACTGAGCACATGTGACAGACGTGAAAGAGTCTGGAGATGCCGTGGCAAACGTTATGCTGCCTGCAACATCATCCAGCATGACCGGTTTGGCGGTGGGTCAGTGACGGTCTGGGGAGGCATATTCTTGAAGGGCCGCACAAACCTCCACGTGCTGCTGTTAGGTACCGCGATTAAATCTTTAGACCCATTGTCAGACCTTACACTGGTGCAGTGGGCCCTGGGTTCCTCCTGGTGCAGGACAATGCCCGGCCTCATGTGGCCAGAGTGTGTAGGCAGTTCCTGGATGACGAAGGCATTGATGCCATTGACTGGCCCTCACGTTCCCCAGACCTGAATCCAAGCACGTCTGGGACGTTATGTATCGATGCATCCACCGCTGCCAAGTAGTGCCACAGACTGTCCAGGAGCTCACTGATGCCCTGATCCAGGTCTGGGAGGAGATCCCCCAGGACACCATCTGCCGTCTCATCAGGAGCATGCCCAGACGTTGTCGGGAGTGCATACAGGCACGTGGGGGCCATAAATTTTTCACTTAGATTTTCGGTGTGATTTTGAATCCAGCCCTCAATGGGTTCATGAGTTTCCATTGACCGTTCTTACGTCATTTTGTTCTCGACGAATTACACGATGTAATCAATAAAGATTTTCAACTTGAATATTTCGTTCATCGAGATCCGCGATGTGTGATTTAAGTGTTCCTTTAATTTCTTTGAGCAGTGTATAATGACGTTTACTCACGAACATCCACAGGCCTTGTTGTGCACATTTTTTTTTCTGAAAAACTACTTTCTATAGAAGTTCGCCAACTGTGTATATATACGTGCAAAGTCTTAACCAAAGCAGGCCAGCAGGCCAAAGTCTTAACCAAAGCAGGCTTATGTAAACACAGTGCACCCTTGAATACTGGTGTGCTTTGGTTGTCACTTTGTGTGGATATACACAGTTGGCGTACTTCGGTAGAAAGTACTTTTCGGAAAAAAGCATGCACAACAAGGTCTGTGGATGTCCTGAGTAACCGTTTCATTATATTTGGAAAGAGACCTTGCTCTTTGAGTGCTACAAAATTTGGACCCGTTGAGGTCAATTCTATCAGTGTGATATCACAGTGAGCTGTAGTGGATATCTACAAAACTAGTGAGTTCTATGCGAAACTATCTGGATGGATAGATAGCACTCCAGGTATGTAGAAACGCATAAAAATAAAAAAATTGGGGGGAACTGCCCCTTTAATCTTGGCACATGCAGCCTGAGACCACTGTGCTCAAGTAAAGAAATACTGGCATAATATAAAAATGAGTTAACGTCTATAATCATAAAGAAACGCTAGAAAATTGATGCGTTCATTTGTATAAGCTGCTTTGGGGTTACTCAAAGTTTCTCTTGCTTTAAACCACAAACTCACAAAAGCCCCAATACTAGCCATTATACTAGCCCTATACTAGCCATTATAAAGCCAGCAGGTCATCAGACACTTCTATAAGCATCTAAAATAGCCTCCACCACACAGAAAGTTAAGTAGGCTATATAGTGTATAGCACCATCGCCTCACAGCAAGAAGTTACCGAGTTTGAATTCCGGCCCGAGGGCCTTTCTGTGTGGAGTTTGCATGTTCTCCCCATGTCCACGTGGGTTTCCTCCGGGTACTCCGGTTTCCACCCACAGTCCAAAGACATGCAGGTTAGGCTAATTGGAGACTCTAAATTGAGTGTGTAAGTGAATGGTGTGTGTGCCCTGTGATGGATTGGCAACCTGTTCAGGGTGTTTTCCTGTCTCTTGCACAATGCAGGCTGGGATAGGGTCCAACCCCCCCGCGACCCTGACCAGGAATAAGTGGGTTAGATAATGGATGGATAGTCTACCTCCAGACTGACACCAATAACTCAGTATTAAACAGGATGCGTTAACCCTGCACTAAACCAGGAAGGAAAACAGTGATGTCTCTTTGATTGTTCACTCATCTCAAACGTCCAGCCAAACCTAGGTGTGTAGTGTTGAATTGAGGCATTATAGGAAATGCAACTCTTTTCGGTGCTTCAGATGTGATGGAAAAGCCCTCTGAACGTCAACTGGAGGTTTTACTGGAGAAATGTAAATCTTAGCAAGCCTACAACAAAGTTCATTTATTTTAGATCCACTTAAAAGTTTTTGTTTTCTCATATTTTTGTTTTGATTTCAAAGGGTGTATTTTTTGTACATGCCTTGATTTCCCAGAATACTTTCTCTGCGCTTACTAGGTGCACTAGAAACTTCCAATTTTCTGTGGATTTCATCTAATGTATTCTTAAATAGTGAGACTGAGAAATTAAGCATGTTAAATTATTGATCTGTGAAAAGCTGTTAATCTCACACATTTCTATAAATTAAAAATAAGTAATTTTTTTCTGTCTCCACTCTCCCCCTATTTCACCCTGTTCTCTGTCGTCTTATGTCTTTTTGTGTAGATGTCACTATGACTCACATCTTCACTATTTCGGACAATGATTCAGAAACCTCTGATGAAGTCGTAGAAGCTGACCAATCAGCCGTGCCAGACTCACTGTCAGGTAAGACATACGTTTTGCCACGAGACACCCATTGTTAGCATTCTATAAGACACATTATATTATGTGCTCAGTACCTGTGCTCTTTCTTGTTTAGGGCAGAATATTTGATATTCTAGTTAATATGTATATTATTATGTCTAATATTATTGATGTCTAAAAATAACATTTTAAAAACTCTGGAGAGTCATTTTATTTATTTTGCGGTGTTCGTTAAGCCTTTTCCAAATTTATAAATGGGAAAATAATAAAATTTTATTTCTATGTAAAGTAAAATATTACTGAATAGGGGAGATGGAGGACTGGGGGGGGTGGGGGGCGTGACATTTCTGTTGTGAATATTCACATTCACATTCACATTCACATATTGTAGGCGGCAGTGTAGTATAATGGTTAAGGAACTGGACTTGTAACTGAAAGGTTGCAGGTTCGATTCCCAGGTAGGACACTGCCGTTGTACCCTTGAGCAAGGTACTTAACCTGCATTGCTTCAGTATATATATCCAGCTGTATAAATGGATAAATGTAATAAGAAGTATGTAAGTCGCTCTGGATAAGAGCGTCTGCTAAATGCCTATAATGTAATGTAATGTAATGTAATGTAGTGCTAGGTCCCAGTGATAGCAAAATGCTGCCGCCACCTCTGGAGTAGGGCATGACGCTGCCAGACAGGTGAATCAGGTGACAAACATTCACTGTCTGTGTAGCTAGATACTGGGTTAGGAAGCTATTACTATCTGGCAGCTTTGTTTATCATCAAACCACCTCCCAAATTTCCAATGTAAGATAGATAGCGGTTATGTGATAGCGGTTATGTGTGTATAGCTACCTTATGTGATTACTTATCTGATAACAGTTATGCCATATCATCCTTTTGAATCTTGGTGATGTCATTTCGCCCCTCACCCTGTATTGACACAGCATAATGTAGTTTTTATACCCTCTTCATCAGTTTTTCTTGTACTTCCGTACCTCAATCTGCTCTGTGCCCCAAGCAGGGCCAGCGCTTGAACGGCTGAGGGTGTACTCCGATTCCCAAGCTTCTTCGGCGAGCCAAGACGAAGACAACGAGTTGCCTGAAGGAGAGGGCGATGAGGGGCTGCCGTTCCGTGGACGCTCGCAGTCGGCGCCCCCTGAGCTGTGGGCAGCAATGCATTACGGGCGGCAGCTGAGGCGCATGAGCGATGAATTCGACACCTTGCTGCTGGACAAAGGGGTAAGGAACCGGGTGATGGAAGGATGTGAGAGTCATTGGGCCAGAAATCACCTGCTCATTTCTCACCATGATTCTGGAAGTAGTCGTGGTTTTACATTTAATAATGCCAAACCAAGGCATAAACCTCTGTCGTCGTTTTTTAATTCTTTTTATTTGGCATGGAGTGAAATTTCTGTTTAGTTCTACCGCTTTGGCCAAGATGGGTAGGATCTGTTAGCTAAAGGATAGGTTCGCCATTTTTCAACCCAGACTTAATTGAAGGTTGTTTCCCATCATTTATAAGCATGCACAAAATCACTGATAGCTTTATTATTAAGAAATTTACCTTTTAACCGCGCCTTCAAAAAATGTACGTCTTTTTAGAAAATGGGGAAACTCATATATATATAAACTCAATATACTGAGACATGTCTCTATTTTCTGCTGACGGATCAATAGATGATATTACAGATTTTCAAAACATGTTTTGAATAAACATAAAATACAGGAAGAGACACGTGAGTATACTGCGGGTTTACCATTTTCTAAAAGATTTATCCTGGTTTTTGAAGCCTTAACTACTTAACCCTATTGAATCCCAGGAGAAGCTGTGGTTAAAAGGTACGTTTCTGTACAATAAATCCATCAGTGGGGTTGGGCTATGCACGATTATAAATGATGGGGAAACAACCTTTCAATAAGGTCCATCATCATAATTTATTTGAGTCAGTATTGTCCCCCTTATGGGGGTTGCTGACTTTCACTCCTTCCATGACATAACTCCAGCTCTCCATTTTCTTCTAACACGTGACCCAACCATCTCAAGCCACTCCTTCTTACCACCTCCACTATTGTATCTTTCAGACCAATCCTTTCCATCAGTTCCTTCGTGTTCTTTCTGTCTACCAGCTGCACTCCACACATATTTCTAATCATTGCTTTCTGTTCTTCTCAAGAGACCTTCTTCTACCGATCTCACAGTCCATGCCTCTGAACCATAGACCATTACTACTCTCACACAGGTGGTATAGATCTTCCCTTTCAACCTCAAAGGCAGTCTTTTACCACATAACACTGATGCAAGCCCGTTGAACTTCATCCAACCCAATCTCGTTCTTCTTGTAACTGCAAGCTCGCTGCCTCCACTACTGTTGATGGTGTCACCCAGATAACAAAATCTGCTTACTTCCAGGTTGAAAAATGGTGAACCTATTCTTTACATCAGCTTCCTCATCCCTCTCCTACGCCTCGTTCACACCATCTACTCGCGAAAGAGACAAAACCGCTCTACTTGGTCACGTGCAGCGACAAGGGGGCGTTGTCAGCGCATTTGTTGCTACACCAACAACTTACCGATTGTAAACACTTGATTGCAAAGTACAATACGGTCACTAGACATGCCGACAGTCTCTCATATTCTGTTCAAAGTCTCAAGTTTTCTAACATCCATATAGCCGTACAGACGGTTATTGTATACAATTGGGTGGTTTTAGACCGCGACAATTAGCTGCTTTTCAGACATACAGAAAAGAACGGGAGCTCGTCGGACACTTTTTTTTTTAAACAGTCTAGAGCTTTGTCAACTCCCGGCCGCCCACGTTTTTTTGTCATTTTATGAAACTAATTTAATTTGAATTATCATCCGCGCGCGCCACATCATTTTTTTATGCCCGCGAGAACTTATTATGTGACCATAAATCTACGTAGACCCGTGTATTCTACGTTGTGGTGTAAAACGATTTTTTTTTTATTATATAACACAAAACGCGAACGCGGACGCACCCGCGCAGTAATATTAAATAAAAAAAAAAAAATTAAGTGTAAAAAAAAAAAAAAAAAAAAAAAAACAATCGACGAGTCCGAAAAATTCCAAGTATGGTTATATTTATAGTCTTACAGTTACAACCGGCCCTTTGAGGGCAACCATAATGCTGATGTGGCCCGGGGTGAAAATGAGTTTGACACCACTGGTCTAGAGCGACGTCGTTTCTGATTGGTTGGTAATGCGACAAAGTTGACTGGTAGTCAACAGAGAGACAAACATACGGGTTATTTGTCACTGTGTACCGACTCCACCCCTCCCGCTGTTTGTCGCCGTTATCCATTGGCTTTGAATGGAATCTTGTAGCTTTGTCTCTGTCGCGAGTAGATGGTGTGAAAGGGGCGTTACTCCTACCTCAACCCGTTCTTTCTCCTTCTGCGTCTCCCCCTGCAGGAGATGAAGAAGGCGCGCAGTGCAGCGAACGCCAAGCAGATGCACACCTCCGCCAGCTGGTTCTCCTTCTGGAGCCACAAGGAGACGGACGCGGAGATCACCAGCAGCGCCTCCGGTGCGGACAGCAGGTCTGCAGAGTGACGGAGGAAGGGAGGAAGAGGAGGAAGAGGAGGAGGGTGCAGCGGGAGGAGACTGCTGAAAGTTACCGAAACTCAGGCTGTGTCCGAATCAGAGCCATATCTACTGCGTCCTGTCTCCTGCGTGCAGTGTACTGGCATATGTGTGCTGTTTAATGTGCACCGTTTAGTACACAACGTGCAGTACGCAAACAAATATCCTCCATACTATTTTCTAGCCGTACTGTGGAAGTTCAATTCAATTCAATTATATTTGTACAAAAGACGCTGCACAGCAAAACAGAAAGAAAATAGAGCAAAAAACCAGCCCCCAACCAGCAAAACGAGGTAAAAAACTCCACGTGTTGTTTTTGTTGTTATTGAAAGAAAACGGCAGTGCAGCTGCGCCTCATTTTTTTTAAACGAAAAAAATGTTTGCATAGTTCTTGAAAAGTTTAATATACTCAGCAAAATCCCTTAAGTATATCATACCATAAGGGGGTTTTAAGTATACTACATTTAGAGAAGATTTCACCTACTCAACGACTTTCCCGTCTTGTCTACTCAACAAGCCTACTTAATAGTATGGAAGGATGGAGATTCGGGCACAGCCTTAGTCCGGAGACTACAGCTCAGCACTAGCTTGTATGGGGCACAAGAGAATGAAGGGAAGGGGGGGTAACCAACACGACTACCCCCAGGTTGACAATTGACTGTTCTTTACCATCTGCATTAAATAAACACTATGCAAAAAATAATAGAGAAAAGGTAAAGGAAGAAATTACATTATGGCTTTCAGCCTTTGTGGTTTTATTTCAAAAGACAGCTAGTGCTGTTATATTTATGGTGGCACTCAAAATATATTTTTAAAACCAACAGCTTTAAAAAAATTTTTTTAAAAAAACTGTCTTGTTGAGTGACAATCATTCCAATGCTAACGGGATGGGACAAATATTTCCCAATAAATGTCCAAGCTTTTATATGAAAAATTTGCTAAGAACTCTGTCATAGGATGATATTATTTTGCTTGGGAAGAGTGCCTAAAAATAAACGGGTAGTGGAGTATGAATTTTCTGCACATCAAAGGTTGAGGCCTACAAATGTAAATAAATTGTTGATACTTATGATTTGTTGGAAAAAATGGTGAAGCTTGCTGTGAATGAAACTGTAATTGTCCATATTTGTGTACACTCTGTCTTTTCTTAACGTGTAGAAGTCTCTGGTCACAGGAAGTCTGGAACCATTTTCATTTCACAGGTAGGTGTGCAACAGTCCAGCATTCCCAGTACTGGTAGAAAGTGTGTGTAATGCAGATTGTGTGCCACTAATATAACTGCCATGTCCAGGAATAAATGTACTTGCACCATCGCCATCTCAAAATATCTGATTTCAGATGGAGTTTAGTCCTCAAAATGTAACTCTTAAGCCAGGGGGATTGAATTCCATCAGTTGCCCTAGATTAGGGCTGATCAGTGTCTGAGAAACACCTACTACTTTGGTTTCTTTCACTTCTGGATATTGGGCACCCCTGGAAGGATCCAATATGCCTTGTGATACTAGTCTTGCTCTTATCACTGAAATTACTTGAAACTGGTGTGTATGGGACTAAAATCTTGAAAACTTGTGCTTTTTTAAAAAAAACTTTTGTAAATGCATTTTCGTTATTGGTGTGTGGTAAAATAAAGGGAATTTCTAACTGTAAACTGCTTTGTATTTAGATTTATTTAAATGTCTTCACATTAACATATTCTTTCTACAGCTTATAGAGAAAATGCGCCACAGTCAAAATTTTACGACTTAGAATGATGGCACTTATTTATTCTTATTCGTATTAAAGACAAAAAGCACAAAGTCCAATGCTGAGTTAATCAAGTCTTTATACATTGTCACTTTTGGTGAACTGTAGTTGATACAGTAAAAATACTGCAACTCTAAAATATCCAAGTACGTCATTGAGCGCTGAGGTGGAATAAACAAAGGCAACGAGAGGACAGGGTGCACCATCTTAATTATACTGAAGTGCAGAGGGAGGGAACCCTAATCCTTCAAGGGTTTCTAGTTTCCAGTCTTAAGTTGTGATGTTTCCATGAGGATCAACCACCACTCGCTGATGTGGTTTAACACTGATTTTTTTTAAAATTGGAAATAGGAAATAGGAAATTAAAGTAAGTATGAATCCCCCTTGTTATGTCGGCAATGACTTGTGAGCTAGGTTTGCAGCAATCTCATAAAGAATGGTATCAATCAGCTATAATGGAAGCAGTCGGCCTGGAGTCACTACTAGGACTGGAGATATTCTCTAATCACTACCTTACCCAAAGTGCAACACAGAACACTGAGGCAGAGTCCCACATCCATCCCAGAAGGCTGCAATCCAGCAGGTTCCTCAGCTCTCCACAGACTTAATCTATTCCAAACCTGGGCTGTGTCCGAATCAGAGCCCTACTTACTGCGCCCTGTCTCCTGCGTACAGTGAACTGGCAGAAGTGTGCCGTTTAATGTGCAGTTTAGCAGTCCACAAAAAATATCCGCCATACTATTTTCCAACCGCACTGTGGAAGTGTCGTAAGCAGGTCATAAGACGTCCCACCAGTGTTGCCATGTACGCTAAATTGGGATACTTTCAAAGTGCGGTCATGGGTAAAAATGAAGTCGCAAAGCACGCACTTATTTTAAAAAGTAAAAATATGATAAAATACGTTGGTTTTGGTTAAAAATAGCCTATAATTTGGACTAATTTTGAGTCGCCATTTGGCTGGAAAGTCTTACAAGATCTGCTAACCCTGTGCCCCACTCTTGCGCTGCCATGTCACGTGTTATTTTTGTTGTATTTGAAGAAAAGCTTACGTCATAGTTATGTGGCCAAAATGTTTGTGTACTTCTTGAAAAGTGTGCTCCCGAATGTACTCAGCAAAACCCCAGAAGTAAGTGTGTCATCTGGGTGTTTGAAGTATACTGCAATTTGAAAGGTTTTTGCGTACTCTACGACTTTCTCGCCCTATCTACTCACCAAGGCTACTCAACAGTGTGGAGGAGTGCTGATTCAGACACGGCCCTGGTGTGAGAAGGTGAATACCATTAGTAAAAATCAAGGCCAGCTTAATGGGATGCCACTATACTGGGTGAATGGTCACAAGCTCATTGCAGACACTGGCTCTGTAATGGGCTGTCATATAGGCTATCTGGGAGGGGTCCCAACAGTACTTTTCCCCACAGTCCAGGGCAGACAGCTTCCCCATGTCCTCCTCACTCAAGTGGAAGTCAAAGACCCACCCGTTCTCCACGGCCCTCTCAGGCTGCGACGACTTTGGCAGCACGGGCACACCCTGCTGCACGGCCCACCTCAGCAGCACCTGGGCCGGGGTGCGGCCACATCTCGCGGCCACGGCCAGCACCGCAGGCTCCGTCAGCAGGACCCCTGTCCCCAGGGAGGAGTAGGCCTGGAAGCAGACTCCTGTCTCCCTACACAGTGCCCTCAGCTCCCTCTGTGCCAGCTTTGGGTGGAACTCCACCTGGAGTACCGCAGGAGGCACCCGGCAGACCTGCAGCAGCTCCTTCAGGTGCCCAGGGGTGTAGTTGGAGACCCCAATAGCCCGGAACTTTCCGTCAGCGTGGAACTGCTCCAGCACGGCCCAGCTCTCGGCCCGGTTCCTCAGGTTCTGCTGGTCCTCCACACGCAGGCCCTGAGTGCCAGGCCAGTGGACCAGGTAGAGGTCGATGTACTCAAACCCCAGCTGCTCCAGGCTCCGTGCGGACCCTGCCCTGGCCCTGGAGCCTTGATCTTGTGGTCCCAGCTTGCTGGTGATGAAGATGTCGCCGCGGGTCAGGCCATGCTTGGGCAGCAGGTCCCTGAGGGCAGAGCCCAGGTCGGCCTCATTCTGGTACACAGCTGCAGTGTCAAAGGCGCGGTAACCTGCAGCCAGCGCCGCATCTATGACACGATGCGTCTCCTCTGGGCCTCTGAGGCGGAAGGTACCCAGGCCCAGGAGGGGCATCTGTGCCCCTGTGTTCAGCAGGACTAATGGTTGCTGTTCAGCCATCAGGGAGCGGCAGGACAGTGGTAGGCACTGGAAAATATTACAATGTAGCCTACAATTTACTGCACATATGAGTTATTGCAGTCTTCAACAGCCAAGAACCGCTGTGTATAAACAAGAATACGTAGAGTTTAGAATAAAAACCCAGGTCTTGCAGATGAAAAAGAAAATACCGCTGCCCTATCTGTCTTCCTTGTTCCATAAAAATAATTCCTTACAGTAGAAAACTACAATTGACAGAACATACAGGCAGCATAATGTTCAATTCTGCATTTGGATAATGTCTAATTATATTCAGGCAAGTTAAAAATTATATATTTTTGGACAAGTTAATTGTTATACAAGTTAATTGTTATACAACTTGCCAGCTAGCGCATGGAAATCAAATTTAAAAAGGTCATACTTGAATCGCTTAAAAACTGAAATCTGTTCAATACTCACATAATTACGAACGCTCAAAAAGTTTAATTGAGAGTTTGCTACTGCAATAACTAATTTGGAAAAAACGCCGTCTTCTACATGCATGCAAGTCAGTTGACCTTGATCATGTGACAAGTTAGGTCGAACATCCTGGTTACCATCACCATAGAGACACCAGCGGGAAGTCGTTCGAATGGTTGTAGAATTGGCCAATCGAATTGGGGGGGGAATAGGAGGCGGGAACTCATGTGGAAAAGACGATACGACGGTAGATACAGAAACACTGAATTTTAACTATTTACATTCTGGATTCTCCTCGCATTGAATTTTAGCGCACTTTTTTCTGCGTACTACGGTAAATATTATCTCTTGGATGGGTGTGGTCACGATTTAAATACATGCAGCCGTGATAATACCTTCCTCACAAAAATCACCATAAAGTAATTTAGAAGCTCCACGGCGAGCACGCGTTCACTGTGTAGACAGACAATGTTAGTTTAACCCAAAGTAATTTCTTCTTGCCTCTAAATATTTCTACATGTTAGCTACTTCATCTAGTTTTACCGTTTTAATTGTATTTTATCTCTTGTGATTTTTATTCCACTCGTTAAAGCTAACTGGCTAGACTACATTAGGCTATTTGTATTTAGCTATAAGCTAGCTAGCTCCAGAGACAGAAAAAGGTGGTTGTCAGAATGAAAAAGCATATCCAACGTTAGTTACACAAAAATGATTTAAAATGACAACTCAACAAGTTAAAAAAGTAGCCTACTGTTCAGCATGTGCTCTCTTAACGTTGTTTTATTTTTGTTTTTATTTATTTATTTATGCAGTTTTAAGAAGAGTGTAAGTCTGTTCATAATAGACTAATAATAATAAATGAGCATGTGGTTCAGCAGTGCCCCCTGTTGGCCATGCCCGTCCAATCATTCTCCTTCCCCCTTCCCGAGACTCGCTTCTTCCGAGCTGGACGCCATGTCTACAAGTTCAAGCTCAGGAGCGGAAACAAATGCAGGCAAGAAAAACCGTCGCAGAATTACAGCACAGCTGAGACATCACTTGTGTTGATATGCAAATTCTGCTCTAGCTCAATTTAAGTTTCTTTGCAAAGCGTCACTGCCAAATGTCTTCACAATCATCAGGTTTTCTGTCTGACTGTCGGTTAGTTCATGACAATGAGGTCACACTTTGTGTAACAGTGCACTAAATGACTCGGCTTGTATCATGTATCGCTTATCTCTTTTTTGGTTCTTTTTTATTGTGTTTTAGTGATGAGAATATCGACAATGTGCATGTCACCCAGGAGCTTGAGGTAAACAGGAGACAGACTCTACATTAGAGCAATCACAGGGAAAAGTAACACTCATTGGCCAAGTTTACGGTTTCTATGGCAATTACACTTTTCCCACACACATACAGTAGCTTGAGCTGAAATTGCATCTCTGGTTTGGCCAATAATGTTCACTTGTGTGTATTTTTTTCAGGAGGCTGTCCGGGTGGTGCTGGCAAACCTGGACAGTCTACAGCCCTTTGCCACACCGCACTTCAACATCTTTCCCTGTATGCTTTCAAGCAGAAAACAAGTGTCATCTATTGGTCCACATGGCCAAGGCCATCCCAGACAGGGGGCCAGGGGCATGCTGTAGCTCATCACCTGTGTTGTTTATTTTATACAGCCTACTTTGGTCATCTTTATCAAGGGTGTGAATCATCTCGGAGGGCACTGTATGTTAAAGTAATGTTACTTTTCCCCCTACTTTTGTGTAACGTGCGTTGAAACGTGGGTGCGATGTTGCCTTGACCATGCTGAGCAGACAAGAGCAGGTGGGAAAGGGTCTCTGAGCTGCGGTTTCAGCAGGGAGGGTTGAGGCTCACGGCGTACCCTTTTCTCCTCACACTTTACCTGGAAACCCACGATGGACTACACATGCACACAGGTACACACAGGTCCTCTGTTTAATTTAGCACTGAGTTCTACGCTTATGAGGTCCAAGTGCACTACACTGAGTGTCTTGTGCTGCTTCTCTTCTTCAGCAAAGCAGCCCAGGGACTGGACACCGGTAAGTAAGAATCCTCCATTGATTTACATTTTGCATTCACCTGTGAGAATCCCAAGTGACATAAACTGTGAAGGAAGCCAGAATCTGATTTCCCAAGGTTCTCTATGCTAAAAACGTGCTTTATGTGGAGCAGCTTGTGTGCTGCTGGTGTGTACAGTAGTCATGCTGTCCTGTGGTAGCATGAAGTCTTTAATATTTAATTTGCAGTAGGTTTAATGGTCAGTAGTGGTGCAGCTAACAAAACACTGAGGCAATTACTTTTGTCATTCTGAGTAATGCTGTGGTCCTATATTAGGGCCAGGGCTTGGTTGCTACTTTGTCCTCTGAAGAAAACTATGCATCTAATGAACCAATAGAGGGTGCTGTTCTACCTCAGCAAAGAACAATCCAGAGCCCTTCTTGAGTCACTGTGCTGTAGAAGTCATAGTCTTTATATTTGATGATAAATATAAGATGTTAAATGATTCCTTTTTAAGAATTATCATGTGTTTGTTTTAATTGTGAAGCACTTTGGGCTGCAATTCATTGTACAAAAATGTGCTATAGAAATAAACATTAGTAGTAGTAGTATGAGGTCCTCTTATTCCAGATGTAAGATTGCCCCTTACGAGCTAGGTCACTAAAATCAGTGTGGAACAATGTTTTCCTAGGAGGTGTCCTTGTCAAGTACCAACCAACCTCAGGCACACTTTATTAGCTTCAGAAAGCAGTGGTGCTCATCCACATTGGTCACACATGAGATGAGTTAACTCTTTTAACTCACTGATAATAATCATCAACCTTAAATTCTTCCTGTGTATCTTGGATTCCACACATCTTTAGGATCAGAATGGAAAACGCTGAAATCCTCGTAAGAAAGATTGTGAGAGCCAGACCATCAGACATCACACAACAATCCCGTTTGGTTGTGGTTCTGTGTCATATTTTATCTTTGAAACTATATTAAGATGTTAGACTCTTTGGCTGTGGTGTCTCAACCCTTCCTGTCGTGTGGATCTTTTGAACGTAAGTGAGTCAGGGTCTGTGTGTGACTTGTGTACCTGCAGGTGAGGGCCGCAGAACAAGGTGCGCTCCTTCTGCCGCATAGCCTGGACTGTCGGCACAAGAGCAGTAGCACTGGGCGGCCACAAGGGGGCTCTCCAACTCAGCACAGATGGTGCGAATCATTCCTTACATGGACTGAAGTTGAACGATCCTGATGGTGGACTAAGACTTTGTCAGTTGTGTTTTTAATATTGAGCTCGTTTGTACGTCTCCATTCCTCCTTTTCTAACGCCTTTCATGCTCGCACTCTCCTGCGCAACTTTTTAATTACATTCGCGCTACAACTGTCTTTTTCATTTTAAATGAAAATTTCTCCCTCTTTTATCTCAATCTGGCTTTCTTTTTCTTCTTCCTCCTCCACCTCCGGCTATAACCCAGATTTTCAGCTGCGGAAGAGGATGGCGGCAGCGGCGGCGGCCGTCGTTCACAGTAATTAAGTCTTTATCTGCAGTTGTGAAACAGGCAGATCAAGCCGCCTTTGTCTGCTCAGCCTCGCTGCTGCTGGGTGCTGTTTCAATCATACTGTCAGTCAGGCAGTGGGCCGCAAATGATAATTTAGCTAAAAAGAGAGAGAGAGAGACAGTGAGAAAGAGAGAGACTGCGCTCGAGCAGAAACTGGGCACAGATGAAAAAACAGCATCGAGACCAGAAGGAGAGCTCATTTTAAAATCTTCACGTACGCTTTCCTGATTGTAGCCTGAAGACATGGCTGTTTTGGCTGCTACACTCAAGCACATTCAAGGAGTTTATACAAGTTAGTCAGAGTGACAACAAAGTAAAGGGGAAACAAAAGTAATGTGAAGAGACGTATGCTTATGGTACATGTGAGCTGTTATTATGAGCTAAAGTCATCTCACTGGAGTGTTCAATTACAAGAGGAAATTGCAAACAGTCCAGGGTGAAGGATTTATGGATAGAGTCTCTGGGGTGTGCTCTAAGGGACACATTAAAACTCTGTAGGTGTGTGTGTGTGTGTGTGTGTGTGTGTGTGTGATCGTGTGTGTACAAATTAATGTATGTTTATCAATCGTGGTTCGCATGTATGTACTTGGGTGTCAATATGTCAACAAATGTTTGTGTTTATATAACTGTGTGGCTGTTTGCAGTGACGGTGTGTGTGAGTTTAAATTAGTCTTTCTGCCTGCATTTCTGGTATGTGTGTATACTTAGGTCTATGAATATCAGTGCATTTATAGTTGTAGTTGTGTGTGTGTCTGTCAGTCAAAGTAGCTTGTGTGTATATACTGTAGCTCCTGTGTGTGTGTGCTTGTCAGTATAGCTGTACAATATAGTCCTGGGGCTATTGAGCTTCCAAACCTGCACCTGACAAGACTTTTATTTTTGTGTTTAATGCAACGGAAAGGGATCAAAAACGGGACGTGTGCCGACTAACAGCGGCGGTTCAGCGAAGGCCCTTGCGGCGGCCATGACAATAACAGCCCTGTCTCCTCTTCTCCCCAGTGGGAGAGACTGGGATCCTCCACAGAGCACCGCTCGAGCAGAAGCAACGGTGGGAGACAGGAGGGTGAGGCTCTCTCAAACAAAGGCCCGCAGTGTCTACCCATCATGCCCCAACAGCACATCGCTCCGTGTTACTGCTGCACATGACCACCGCCTGACACATGAGGGCACTCAGGTGGGATAACTATACTGGTCATGTTAATGGAAAGAGGAAACGCGTAGTGTCACGGTAATTATAAATGGGTACCATGTTTTGTAATTGATTTGGGCGCGCGCTCATTCTCTTCTCTCTCCTTCTCTGTTCAGGTTCCAGGACATTTATCAGCAGCCAAAACCACCTCAGGTAACATGCTCTCAAACACACACGCACACACACACGCGCACACACGCGCACACACGCACACGCACACACACACACACACACGCACCCACACACACACGCACACGCGCACACACGCACACACACACACACACACGCACACGCACGCACCCACACACACACACACACGCACACGCACACACAAACACACACACACGGACACACACCCACACACACACAAACACACACACACGCACACACACGCGCACACACGCACACGCACACACACGCGCACACACGCGCACACACGCACACGCACACACACACACAATGAAGGTAAGGCCAGTTCACTATCCTGCTATGCAGTAGTGACTTGTTGAAAGAAGCTGCAGGCAAATCTGCCCTGATGTATCTGTTTTGGTTTCAGTGCCAAGCCAAACATGGCAATATTGTTTGCTTTAGGTCGGGGTCAACGTTATCCAGAAAAGGGCAGTGCAGGCTTTTGTTCCAACCAAGCAGTTACACAACTGATTCTGCTAATCAACCATTAGAGGCTTTGCTAAAGACCTTGATTAGTAGAATCAGGTGTGTTACTGCTTGATTGGAACAAAAGCCTGCACCCACACCAGCCCAACTGGATAAGATTGAGGACCCCTGCTTTAGGTGGTTGGTTGGTTGATTGGTGATTAGACTGGACAAATATGTATGGCCCATGGTCTCTTCCCTCCCTCCACTATGTCAGTCAGCAGTAATGTGATGCAGAGAGAATGGCGGGAGGAAGGAGGGGGTCAGAGCGAAAGAGAGTCACTAACCAGGACTGCGGAGCAGGGGGAACCCGAAAGACCCGCCCCCAGTGACTCAGAGATAGGCCAGCCAGGTGTTCTTGCCAACTTAGCCAGGTGAGACCACACCTGCATGTGGGACTGTGTGCCCACAGGTGCCCCTGAAGAGACGGGGGTGGGAGAGGTGGGGTGTGGGACACTGGGAGTTGTAGGAAAACCCAGTGGCACCAAAAGCAACCTTTCACAAATTACACACAATATTACACAAACCATACTGTCCTCTCTAATCAGTTATATCGTTATTATGTTACTTATGAATAACTTATGTAATATTTTATATAAGGTGTTCCTGTGAGAAATTTTTTGAAGCATTTTAATAGAATGTGCTGGGAAGCATGATGTGATCATATTACATTTTTCAAAATATATATATTTTTTTTACACATCCCATTAATTTATTTGTGATTTATAGATATTACCAATTTGTGTGTAAATATGTATGTACATACACACACTGCCAATAATATGTAGTGAAGTATAAATGTATAAATTGTTTCATCACATTACTTGATCAGTCTTTATTGTGAAATTATTATAATGAATCATCAATGAGTGCGCTAAAACCAGCTTAAGGGGGGCAGGCACACATCTGGTGTAGTGATGAATGGGTCATATTGGTATGCATATGCCAGCTGTCTGACCATGTATTTGAGCTTTGCATTTAAAGGGTATTTAAATTTTTATCATTTTGCACAGTACTTCACTGCAGTGCATTATCTCATCAACTGCACTTTCTGTGCAAAACTGCATTAATTTAAAATGAACCTATTAATATTTATATAAAATGTCCTACTAATGGCAAAATGAATGAATTATCATGAACTTGATCTCACCTACCTTGCTCTGTGTCTCTCTTTCTGTCACCAGGAAACTGTTTCCCTTCTCCTTGCTTTTTGGAAGTTGGAGGAAATAGAGGAAGCACTCTTTCTCTTGTTTTACTCTTCCAGTCTGACCGTTTTCCATTTCCTACATCTTTGAAATGGAAAAAGATAAAGAAACAGTAGGCAGTACGGTAGATGATTGCATAAGCATCAAAGTGTTTTAAATGCCTGAATTGTTTTAACTAAAAGAGCCCTGAGTGCTCGGGTCACTGGTAATGATATGGCACCAAAGCAAACGATGTTCATTTCATGAGATTTTTCTCTACATGTTAAATTCATTGTACATCTGTACATTTTGGTTGTAGCTGTTTTTCACTTGCAAATACAAAAATGTATAATATTAGTCCTCGTTTAATAAAACAGCATTTTTCGTGCCTGTTGATTGTGTATTTTCTATTTATGTCTTTATACATTTTGTAGTCTCATTTGTTTTTACTGAATAAAATGTTTAAATCTAATTTTCCATTTTGTCTATCAAGATTTATAGGTAGAACTGATTATCGCATTCATCTTCTGTATATTATGATTCAGGCAATCCCTCTCCATGGAAACACGTCCATTTAAAATCTGGACTTTTGACTGTTATGTATCTTGAGTCATCTTCAAGGTTCATTTTAATGAAGTGAGAATAGCTGGCATTAGTAAATTAGTCAGAGAGGAGCTGGATTGTTCCATCATGTTTGGGTAAGAGAACACAAAAAAGAAGTTACTGAATAGTTTTACTTTTTCAAAGTACAATTTTAAATATATAGTTTCAAAATGTTTCTAGTTAATGACAAGAGCAAAGACGCAGAGCTAAGCCTGGAGCCTGGTGGATTTTCTGTTAGTAAAAACGGCATAATTGGTATTCTTTGTTACTTGGAATAAATGTGATTTTTCCTTTTTTTGTCATGTTTTTTTATTATTTTTCTCACAGACTAAACATGCTTTTTTTAAAATCTTGGCTAATGTAGCCTATTAGTAGAATATAAATATTAATCTCAAATCTTAATTTATTAAAGTCGACTGGCCTCAAGAAATATACAATAATTGCATTCATGGGCTACAATTTACATACACTGACTTGAAAAACAACATAAATCAGACATTTTCATCTTGTTCATTTTCTCCACCATCTTTGACAAGCTATTCATGTGGCAAATACAATTGGCCTACCGATAGCAATTTTCCACTAAAAAAGTTCAAGTTTAGAAGAATTTCATTATTTAAACAAAAGTTACCTGTAGGTTTTTAGCAGATGCTCAGTTTTATCAATAGCAGCTTCTAAAAATGCAGGCGTAAAAGTTTTATCAATGGGAGGAGACAATGAAAATTCACTAGCGTCACATCCGCATTCATCTGGCGACCCCGCTAGGCAATTGGACGCCCGTGGTTTGCAATGCAGCTGCATATGGGTGGGCTTCCGTTCGCTCTGTGTGAGTTTGGCGATGGTGCACAGAGAGAAACAGGTCCTATGCCATGTGTTTCGAAGTTAAGCCGTAGGTCTGATAACCGTACGTCCCCTGCAGTGGGGTTGCTCCTTTAACGCAGTTGGGGGATAATTTCGCATTCCGAATTATGAGTGGGATATTGGACATACACATTCTGCATTGGTGCCAAATTATTTAGAAAAAATTGAAAAAACCAGTGTCACATACGATAGTTGACACAGTAGGCCTACATAAGCCGACAACTTAACTGTTAAGTGCTGGGATAGTTAGCGCAACCTCAACTGCCGGTATATGGTAGATGTCTGTACCAAATATTTGTTTAAAAAAATTAGTAGTTAGCCTACTGTGAGCTGTGTCCAAAAACATCTGAATTGTAAGATTACAAGCTCTTCAGCAGAGGTGGAAAGCCATTTGTTTCTTCCACCCATGAACTCAATCAGCTGATTTCACTAATTAGTTCTACCTCCTGGCTGAATAATTTAGCTAATTAGCAAATCCAGGTGATTGGAATAAAACACTGGGGAGGACTTTTACTTTCTGAACCTGGACTTTCCACCTCTGCTTTTCTGTTGGGCCGTTTGTACCAGAACCCATTTATTCGGTCCAACGTTTGAAAACACGATAGGCCTATAGTAGTTTAGCGAGAATAGGCATTCTTCAGCATTAGCGCAGGCTAGAATTCAACTTAGGAAACCATGCTTGCATCTGTCAGTTTCTGTAAATTTAGTGTATGTCTCTGTGTCTGTCTGCTATTTAGCTTTAGCTCAAATGGGGATTTGATGGACTTCTCTTGAGGAGGTGATGTCATTGTTTAAGTGCGGTAAGGAGGACACACCCGAGCACCTCTGCTTTCTGCAGGTCTGTGTCAGCGGTGCCGTGAAAAAGCGAACACAAGTATAGCCGACAATCTCCGTGAAATCACGATGGGAATTAAAAGAATTAAAAGATGTCTCAAAAGGCTATTTCTGGTAACATGAGTCAGGAATGTGACTGTAGTGTGTTTTTATTTTAAAATGTTCAACTCTGTAACCTGGAAACCTGGCCTTGGACGATAATATTATTATTGCGCTCACTTCCACTATTTGAAGGACCATTACGCCAGAGGCTATGACTGCGGTTTTTCCCTGCCATTAAACGCCATTTAATGTCCCCCACCTTGTGCCCACTCACTCATTCATTATCCAGAATTCCTCAGTCTACAAGAAGGGAGTGGTGAGTTAAATTGTTTAATTATAGCATTACAATATTTAGAAAATACAGTAGGAGCCTCACATATTCTTCTAGAATTGCCTCATATATACGTAGGAGAAATAGACAATATGTCCATACATACAGTAAAAATGTGTGCACATGCAGTAGCTACACAAATTGACTTCCTGCATTAAGCAACACTTTGATAAAAACATTAACTGGACTTTACTAACAGAAGCTAGATACAGGAACTTCCAACAGCAACGACAATGAATAATGTCTAAAACACTTGTTACACACGATCATGGTTTAATAGTTTACTAAATAATTTCTCTGATGTTAACTCTGTAGGTCATGTGCAGACATAAATGACCAGAGACCAATGGACACCAATGCAAACAAACACACACACACACACACACACACACACACACACACACACACACACACACACACACAGGTGCAGCTCAAAAAATTAGAATATCGTTTTGTGACTCATTTCAGAAAGTGAAACTCATATATTATATAGATTCATTACACATAGAGTGAAATATTTCAAGCCTTTATTTCTTGTAATTTTGATGATTATGGCTTACAGCTAATGAAACAACACACACACACACACACACACACACACACACAGGTGCAGCTCAAAAAATTAGAATATCGTTTTGTGACTCATTTCAGAAAGTGAAACTCATATATTATATAGATTCATTACACATAGAGTGAAATATTTCAAGCCTTTATTTCTTGTAATTTTGATGATTATGGCTTACAGCTAATGAAACCAAAAATTCAGTGTCTCAGAAAATTAGAATATTTTGCTTTAACATATTTTTAAAGTATCATATTTAATATTTGGTCGCATATCCTTTGCATGCTGTTACTTCCTGAAGTCTGTGACCAATCAACATCAAAATACTCTCGATATATTATTTTCAGGTACTGTTACAAGCGATACTATAACCTCTCTGCATTTGAACTGATCTCTATGGGAATTGGGGGGTGAGACTTGATTCATCTGTAAATTACACTGGTACAGTATGGAACACATGGCTGGCTAAATGGCTGTAAGTCATCAAGGGTCTGAGCTATCGAACAAGCCCCAAACCATCACTCTGTTGCCAGATATGGAGTATATCTAGATTCTATATATAAATGCAGGGGTGCCAATAATTGTGACACATATGGTTTTGTTAAAAATAATTATTTCTTGATGAGGATTTGTTTTATCATAATAAATTTATTTCAATTAAAGGTTGGATTTTTTTGTTTTTCAGTGTGAGATTAAGCTAATGCACCAAACGATGATTTTTTTATAACCCTTTTTACTCATCTTTACCAGGGGTGCCAATAATAGTGGAGGGCACTGTATGTATACAGCCAGGTGACAAATGACAGGAAAACCCCCTACAGTGTAGGGGTCCAGTGGCTCGTTATTCTGTGGGGGGCATTTTCCTGACATGGTTTGGGTCCACTTGTCCCCTCAGAGGGAAGGGTCACTGCAAATCAATACAAAGTTATTCTGAGTGATCACCTTTATTCTAATTTGAAACATTTCTATCCTGATGGGGGTGGTCTCTTCCAGGATGACAATGCCCCCATCCACAGGGCACGAGGGGTCACTGAATGGTTTGATGAGCATGAAAATGATGTGAATCATCTGCTACATACATATACTGTATATATAGCCTCATACAAAAACAGTTTTAGAGACCAACACATACAGATACATGCTGACATAGAATTATATTTCTGCGTACATGAAAGCCAAAGAGTCAGATATACAAAACAGACGTAGACATTTGCCTGCCCACACACGTGCGCACATGCTGTACCCAAACCCACAATATTTTTTGACCTGTCAGTGCCCTTCCTCCAATAACACTGCACTACGTCAAAAGCACAGAAATGGAAAATAGAGAGCAAAGTGTAACTCTGGACATATCCGGAGCTCTTTAACACAGCACAGACACATAACATCTATTAGGGTATTGCACCGAGACTGTGTGTGTGTGTGTGTGTGTGTGTGTGTGTGTGTGTGTCTTACAGAGAGAGGGAGCGAGAGGGCACTTTAAATTCCAATTAAATGGCGAATTCATCCACTGCAATTTCATTATAGTAGTCTTTCCTTCTTTTCCAGTGATGGAAAATTTCCCCCCGTTTCTGTGTCAAGTGCTGTCACAATCCACCTATCTGAACAGTTAAAAGAGGGAGAGAAGAAGACAGAGGAGCAGAGTGGGCAGTGAGAGAGGGTGACTGAGCCGAGGGAGGGATACAATAATAGGTGAGACGGACTGAAAGGTGGGAAGTGAAGGAGAGTGGGAGGGAGGGGTTGATTACCAGGCGAAGAGACCGGGGAGTGCGGGGGCGTGACCAGGTTGTTTTTGGAAGGGGGGGGGGGGAACCCATGCTCACCTGTGCTATAAATAGCTGTGCGTGAGCCCGTCTGTCCCCATTCACACCTGTCCACCCTCCAACACACCTGCACACACCTGGACTGACAGCTTCAAGCACCTACAGGTAACCACAGCCTCTCGCCCACCAGATTCACAAGGTACCTCTGCACTGCCACATGTAACTCTGACAAGTCCTCACTAGTATCTTTACTTATGCACTTCATAACTGTATGCTCATCACTGCACTGGTCATATTAAAATTACAAATGTATTTACAATAATAATGCCACCAGAACTATGGATGGAAATCATTTTGAGGGTCAACATTGTAAAACATATGTAAAATGCACTTTATTTTGTTTGTACCACACTCTTGAACCCATCCGGTGGTAATTGTTGTATTTTGCAGTGTGGCTGAGTGCAATGTTATGTGGTGTGTAGATCATATTAATATTGTAATTTTAGTGCATCGTGATGTTTTGCTACAGTATATTAATAACCTATATCATCATGTGAAATTAATGTCATGCATGTCAATTCTTGTTATGCATGAAATAAAAAATTATTATTGTTAAGCATGACATATAGCATGACATAGAAACACAAGTAGTCTTACATACATGGAGAATGCAGGTGTCCTTGGTATAGGGTCCCTGAAAATACTGTATGTAGTTCAAATAAAACATGTTAAGATGACTGAACCTGTATGATATCAAATATAGTCGGACTGTAATGGGCTGTGATACAGCGTTTGTAATGCTCAATTGAATTTGCTTGCTTCTTGGTCTTTTTAGGTGTTGTAACAAATTTTCTGTTTTCTATAGAGCCTTAAAGATATGTTTGACTTTTTTTGATTATTAGTCTTGTCAGCTTTTAATAACCACAGCAGATGACCCTTGATCTGAATGGGACCTGTACAAAAGGTCCAAATTTACCTTCAAAACGTTCTCATTATTCCATAGAATCCATAAAGGGACACCTTCACTTGCTCTTGGAAATGAGTAAAAATATATTTTTTTAGTATTTAAATGACTACCGAGCTCATCTGAGTTAATCTGATTCAACGCGTTTCAAAATAGAATGTCATTAGAATTTAGCTAACTGTCGAACCAATGACATTTCTTGAATGTTAAGATATGGACAAGTATACAGGTGTCTTGTGGAAGCAAGAAGTCATGACCCTAGTTTGTATTGCAACCTGTTTTCTCATACTAACCTCGCAACAGTACAGCTTGCTTTTCTAATCAGCGTCCAGTACTAAAAAAGGCTGAGCTTTTCTGCACTGGTCAGAAATCAGTGTTTCTGAAGTGAATAGAGTGGCAGGTTGCTTTGCATTGCTTTCATGCAAGGTACAGACAACTGGCTTTATGTTGCCTATCAGGAAACGAAATGCTAATACAATCATGCTCTTCTGTAGGTGTGTTAACCTCAAATGACCTTGCGGCCAATGTGAATGGCTTCCAATCGCATTTCATGAATGTGAACTTGACAGTTTGCCTGGCCAAAAAAAAAGTTGCACGCTCTAAGATTTCGTTGGGCCGCCTTTAGCTTTGATTACGGCGCGCATTTGTCGTGGCATTGTTTCGACAACCTAATGCAACGTCACAACATTTATTTCCGTCCAGAGTTGCGTACATTTTTGGCCGAGATCTTATATTGATGACGGGAGAGTCAAACCACTCCATAAAGTCTTCTCCAGCACATCCCAAAGACTTTCAATGGGGTTAAGGTCAGGACTCTGGTGGCAAATTCATGTGTGAAAATGATTTATCATGCTCCCTGAACCACTCTTTCACAATTTGAGCCCGATGAATCTTGGCATTGTCGTCCTGGAATATGCCCATTGATGGGATAACCTGGTCATTCAGTACATTCAGGTACTCGGCTGACTTAATTTTATTGCTGCATAATGTTGCTGAGCCTAGACCTGACCAATTGAAGCAACCCCAGACTTTTTTTTTGGCCAGGCAGTGTAAATGATCACAAAATATTATAGCACTAAAGATATAAGGATACTTCAAAACTGTGATTAAAATCTTATAAAATCTTCCTGTTTTATTAATGTGACAAAACAGCAATTGTTTTAACTGTCAGGAATTTGAGCGCTGCCTGAAAATAGCTGATCCAGTCAAAACATGCAGCGTGTCCATTATGCTGAAATATGTAGTTTAAAAACAGCTAAATATGAGATAGCTGAACATGTTAATTTCGTATAATTAAATATTAAGGGTGTACAGGGTGGTGACTAGCAGGAGGCAAGACCCCTGTAGGTTCACTGAAACTGGTGACAAGAAAATGTTTAAAATTGGCTATATAAATGCAGCCAACATAGCAACTCAACTCTGTGATCAAATGTTTTAAAAAGACAACAAGCAAGGCTGCTATAATATTTATATATGGTATACCAATTTTAAAAATAATTGTTGTGCTCAGTAGATCACAGGTGCATCCAAAAGCAATATAGATAAAAAGGTGTCAAGAGCACTCTGTGGATATAGGATCAGACACTTTTTGTTGTCTAGCAAAAATATATATTTATTCAGACAAAATTATGGTATACCACAAATAAAATTAAACTGATATAATCCTGTTTAACTGAAATCTCACACCTTTTTCATTTTCACTTTTTCCATTCTATATGTATGTGCTCTCTGACAGACACACACAGACACGTACACACACACATACACACACACAGGGACACATGCACGGGCACACATACACGCACGCACACACACACACACACACGCACACACATACACACACACAGGACAGGGACACGTGCACGTACTCACACACGCACACACACACACACACACAGGGACACATGCACGTGTGCACATACACACACACACACATTCACACTCATACACGCACACACACACACACACACACACACACACACACACACACACGCACACACATACACACACACACACACACACGCACACACATACACGCACACACATGCACACACATACACACACACACACATACACTACATACGCAGGGACACACACATGCATGGGTACGTGCGCACATACTCGCACACACATACACACACACACAGGGACACATGCATGGGCGCACATACTCACACGCACACACACACATGCACATGAACACACACGCACATGAACACACACACACACACAGGGACACATGCACGTGCGCACATACTCACACACACACACACACACACACAGGGACACATGCACGTGCGCACATACTCACACACACACACACACACACACACAGGGACACATGCACATGCGCACATACTCACATACACACACTCACTTTTGATGGGCACTGAATCTGAGGCCACTCAGGGAGAATGGAGCCCTTTCCCAGAATCTGATGGGACTTTAATACCATATAATGGTGTCCCAGGGCAGTATCACCCCAGAAGCACTGCGTCTCTCTGTCTGAGGGATTTGGAAAGAGCTCACCAAGAGGTCAGGTCACTTCCACTGCGGGAAGAAAGTGTAATCCTGGGGAAAAAATTACAATACGTACGGCATACAGCAACCCAGCCAACAAATACTAAAGGGCCGCTGAGCTTCTTACAGAGAAAAACCTTTGACCTTATTTGAAAATACATAGGGAGCAAATATTATTTAAAATTTGTATGAAGGGAAAGGGGGCAGCTGGTTCCAAGTTTATTATCTTCAAACTGCAAGACTAATGATTATCTTGAACTAAGATCATGCAAAGCTAATTTGTAATAATCTCTCAAAAGGACTTATTTTGATACACAGTTTCCATGCCTCTTAAGCACAAGGTTTTGTTTTCTCATAAGGGAAAAAACCAACAGGAAGATATGAGCTGTTATTTTAATCTGTTTTTTTCTCATAAAATATAAAGAACATTAAAAATTTTCACTTGTGTGAACATAATAGTCTGATGTTGGGTAAAAATAGCTCTGCTGTTCTATTGTTCAGTTTATAAATAAATCAGTGTATAATTTCCACTCAAAACTTGGGTAGTGATTTGAAGGTGAAATAATACAATACTAGACCAAATAAAAATAATGTCCATCAAAGTTTAGTGAAGGGTGCTATACATTTTTTTATTTTAACCAAATCCATCAGTAAGTCACTTAGTGTCAAATTTCTTTCAATATCATAATAGTTGATCTTTTTTTATTCACCCAAATTCAATTACCTCATAATGCAAGTGAAGAATTTATTGGCTGGTTTAAATTATATTTAAAAATCAATACTTTGTTCATATAAAATCTGAAAACCAAGTTTTTACAAAAATTCAGCTTGGATATCCTATTTTTTGTATATTTGCAGGGGTTGACAGCGAGGTTTCCCAGGGTCAGTCCTGCCACCTTTAATGGCCACCGCTGGACATTGGTATTGATCTTACAATTAAGGCTTAGTTGTGCAATCTTGATTTCCTTCTAGAGGAGTTTTCACAGAAAAATAGTTTTTGCCGTTGTTCAGTATAGTGGACAGCAGCAGCGATTCGGCAGGGAGTGGGGTGACGAGGAATGAGGGGAAGAAATAAAGGTAGCAGTTATTTTATTATTTATTCAGGGAGTGGGGTGACTAGGAATGAGGGGAAGAAATAAAGGTAGCAGTTATTTTATTATTTATTCAGTCAAACACAGACGCAGAGAGACACAGACTTTAAGACACCATTTTTGCAGAAAAACAGAAACCTTCAGAAACCTTCGCCCAACATGGAAATTCACCCAAATGTGTCCAAAGAAAATTATAAGACGTACACGAAGATATTGAGAATTGCACGGAATTATTGCAGTTTTTATGTAACCGTTGGTTAAATTTGTGTCATTCGGTAGGAGAGAAAGACTGAGAGAGAACAAAAGAGATTTAACTAAATAGTAAAGTACATGGAGATAAGCAAAGGGGATTGCCTGTCTGTAAATGATCATTGCTGTTATCTGGACTACATTAGAAAAGGTAAAGGCAAATAGAAATGAATGTCCTCCATTATAATGAGTGATGGTATATGGGGAAAGGGGTGGAACTGCGTCCAGAAGGAAGCAGGTTTGAAATCCAGATAAAAGCGTGGCTCTATCCTTGAGTGGTGAGCATATCCTCCCAAAACCTGGACATTTTTGTCCCCTGTAGGAGACATGAGTCTCCGGTCTTCATCTCATCAACTGTTAAAATAATAAATATAATCATTTTTAGAAAATATTTTTTGTCATCCAAAACACATTATGTCAAAAAAATGTTTAATATGTCTGCCAGAGAATATAACATAAAATAGATTATGCGTAGGCTAATATTTATTGAGGTTTTTATTTATGTGCATCACTCTAAGGAATAATTTAAAATATTTTTTTATTTTTAGTCTGCTTTCAGGGATTTGTAGATTTACCGTTAAATACTATGAAGTCAGTGTTTTTTGTTTGAGTTTGGAAGAAAGACTATAATCTATACAGAACAAAATAACGTGATCACTTACAGGTTAGACACATGCAGTATGCATATTCACATGTGTATATATAAACCTAGCAAAATGAACAGTGTAAATGATCAATGGTGTGTGTTTGTCTGTTTGTCCCTCACAGGCCACTATCCTCATGTCTCCCAGACGAACTCTGACCCCGGGCCTCTTCCTCCTCCTGCTGCCCCTCTTCCTCCTGGTGCTGCTGGCTCCTTTCAGCTGGAGCTACAAAGGGCTGGGTCCGGGCTGCCACCTCTTCCGTGAGTCTCCCTCTCTGTCACACACACACACACACACACACACACACACACACACACCCTCACACCCAAGCCAACAAATACACACATACGTTTTTTTCTCATTTTCTGACACGCAATTGGCTCTAGCATTGCCGTGAGATGGGAGAGGTTTAAGGCTTCTGAATGATCTGGCACATGCAACTTCGTCCGTTGAGCTGCACATGAAGTGTCTTCCTCTGACTCATGTCTGTTTGAGCCGGGCTTGCCGATTGCACTGTGATAAGAAGCAGGGGCCGACTGCACTGTGATAAGAAGCAGCGGCCGACTGCACTGTGATAAGAAGCAGCGGCCGACTGCACTGTGATAAGAAGCAGCGGCCGACTGCACTGTGATAAGAAGCAGCGGCCGACTGCACTGTGATAAGAAGCAGCGGCCGACTGCACTGTGATAAGAAGCAGCGGCCGACTGCACTGTGATAAGAAGCAGCGGCCGACTGCACTGTGATAAGAAGCAGCGGCCGACTGCACTGTGATAAGAAGCAGCGGCCGACTGCACTGTGATAAGAAGCAGCGGCCGACTGCACTGTGATAAGAAGCAGCGGCCGACTGCACTGTGATTAGAAGCAGCGGCTGACATCAGTTGCTTCGGGGGAGAGCGCATTCTTGTCTGCACTCTCCCAATTCGACAGCGGAAGCGATGCGCACTGTACCGTGAGCATGATCGGGCAATCCTAATTGGGGAGAAAAAAGTGGGAAAGCAAATATACAGTGAGCGCCATAATTCATTGGACAGTGACACATGTTATACTCTAGCACTTTGAGTTTGAAAGGATAGAATGACAATGAGGTTGAAGTGCAGACTGTCAGCTTTAATTTGAGGGTATTCATATTGGATGAACCATTTCGAAATTATAGAACCTTTTGGACATTTTCGGGCTTCAAAAAATATTGGACAGTTTAACATAATGTAGAATAAAGTAATCATATTTAATATTTGGTGGCATATCCTTTGCATGCCATGACTTCATGATGTCTGTGACCCAACAATATCAAAAAACTCTTGATATTTTATTTTCTGGTACTCTTATAAGCGATACTATACACGCTTGAGGACTTGAAGCCATTTAGCCAACCATGTGTTCCATACTGTTCCAGTGTAATATTACAGCTAAATCTAGTCCCACCCCACAATTCCCATAGAGATCCATTCAAATGCAGAGAGGTTTTAGAAAATAAGATATCAAGAGTTTTTTGATATTGTTGGGTCACAGACATCAGGAAATCATGGCATGCAAAGAATATACGACCAAATATTAAATATGATTTTTTTATTCTACATTATGATAAAATGTCCAATATTTTGATGCCTGAAGGACTATGTACAAAAGGGTACTATAATTTCTAAACGGTTCATCCGATATAGATGAAAATATCTTCAAATTAAAGCTGCTCGAGTACAGAACCAAAATAACAAAAAATGTGTCACTGTCCAATGAATTATGGTGCTCGCTGTATAAATAACTGAATAAATGGAGCATTCAGGCCATGGCATGTGAGCCAGGCTAAATGGCACACTATATGCTAACATGCTAACATCACAGTTGGGGGAAGCTGGCTACCTCCCACAATAAGCCAACAGATGTAATGATCAAATCGCATGTCCAATAAACTACTGTTTACACTATAAACTATTAATCTCTTCACGTCAACATATAGAACACCACTCCTTCCATCTCCATCTCTCTCTTTCCCAAACCTTGTGTCCTTCCCTCTTTTGATTTCCCTTTTCTGTGTCCCCACAGCGTTCAATGTAACGATCCGCAGCGACCGGAAGGGGACGTGCCGGGGGGCGTACACGGTGTATGCCTGCGTGGGATACTGTGAGTCCAGCGCTTTCCCCTCACGCTACTCTGTGCTGCTGGCCTCCAACTTCACCCACAATATCACATCTGCCTCCCGCTGCTGTACTATCAGCAGAGACACTAAGGTACGTTCTGTCACCGCACTGAGACTTCCCCGAGACCGCACTGAGACACAGCGAAAAAATCTGCCACAACATCGACACGTTTGTGAGACCACTTGGAGACGTAGTGAGACAAACCACTAACATTATAGCACCTTTGTTAGAAAACACTGATATAGTGAAACACATTACTAACAACTGATACAGTCCCAACTAGCAATGGTGAGACAATTTTGTGACTAAAATTGCACGGCTCATTGATTTTATTTATGTTTTCTTAGGTGAAGGTGCATCTGGACTGTCCTCGTGGCCGTCACCATAACAATATTGAGGTCCTGACTGCACGTGCCTGCCGCTGCGACATGTGTAGCAAGTCACGCTACTGATGTGCGTCGCCCACCTGCTACAGAAATGTGACACGTGGACCAAACCAAGCAACTGACACGACTGTTTGTGATCCTGAAAGCCTGTGTACATGCGTGTGTGAGTGTGTGTGGGCGTGTGTGAACGTGCGTGCATGCGTGTGTGTGAGCGAGTGTGTCTGTGTGTGCATGCGTGCGTTTGTGTGTGAATGTGTCTGTGTGTGTGTGAATGTGTCTGTGTGTGCGTGCGTTTGGGTGTGAATGTGTCTGTGTGTGCGTGCGTGTGTTTGGGTGTGAATGTGCGTGTGTATGAGAGGAAGGGTGAAGGAGACGCGGAAAGAGCTATGGATAGAAAGCATGAGACGGGAAAAGAAAAAGAACTTGTGAAAACATTTATTTTTCAAATGGTCTTTCACGTTGGTTTATTTAAGGATTATTCAGTTTGTTACAAAGGACAGTTACACTGTGTATACATTAATAAAGAAACACACCAAACCAGAAACACAATTAGCATTGATTTTTACTCACTTTGTAAGAAAATCACATCTGCTATTCTCTGATTGTTATCAGGAAGAAAACCTACTGCTTCTTCCTTCTAGCCGCTATTAGACATACTGTACTGTAGTTTCAATACTTGCTCCATTCATGACTTAAGAATGTATGCATTTAATTTATATTAATGAGCTTGAATTTTTAATGAGTTTTAAAATAAGAACCAAGAATATATGGTGGTATTATTCTTAATGAAATTAAAATAAAAATTGAGAGGAAAAGAAAAACATTTGTGGAAATTTTTTGTTCTTTTATTGAAAAAAGCCTTTGCAAAAGAACAGGAGCTGGGAACAATTAGACCTGTTTGTCCTTTGCTGTTTTCACAATATATAAAGTAAGGCCACATTGACGAGCCTTTCTGCACCTATGCTGCGCTGACTGAGTTGGCGCAGGATACCTTTGTAGTCTCTGCATCAGGCTGCTGCCCTGAGCGACGGCACTGTAACTGCGCTGTGATATTGCTGTGGTCCCTGCCGTGCCACGCCATGCCGTGATTGGTCAGTGTGCAGCAGGCAGCTCTCTCAGAAGGTGTGGCACTCCGTGTCCCGGGAGGAACACGCGGCGCAGTTGCACTGCAGCGCCAGGGGGTACGGGTACAGCGGGGAGACGTGGGGGCGGCATCCCGGGAGACGAGCCGTCAGGTGGAGCGCCCGACTGTACGTGCACACGCGGTGGTGCCGCTGCACGTAGGGAGGATCTGGGACCGGCTTCTACACAGACATGTATCACAAAGCACACAGTATTCAAGTATGGAGAGTGCAAATGAGTGCTAATAATGAAGTAATCACAAATAATTAAGTAATGAGTACAGTGGAGGTAAGAAACACATTTCCTAAATGTGCCCTGAAAGTACAAAAATGTTCTATATGGGTACTAATAAGTACCTTTCACAAGCAAAAAAGGTACAAATGAATTAGGTATTGTTGGCTATGGGTACAGTTCTATGTACCTATAGGGTACCACCCCAGTGACAAGCATTTGTACCTTTTTAGGCACTTTTCGTACCATTTATTCTGACTGTAGGCTACAGTAATGATTTATGGAGAATATTGCACAGCACATATAGTAATAATGAAGTATGGGGAGTGTCACATGACACGTGCAATAATAAAGTTTATTCAGGACTGTTCTGATCCCGATTAAGTCAGAGGTGCTCAAGCGTTACTTTCTGCTCAGCACAGTAATGCAGAGCTTCCTCGCTGGCACCATTGTTTGTTACTAGTAGTTATATTTTTGTACCTGTGGGATGTGTATTCATAAATAAGAAAGAAAGTGCGATAGACGGGGAGAAAGTGAAAGGTGTCCAGGTGAAAGGCGGTAAGGGAAGAGGAGAGATGGTGTACCTCCCAGGTGTGGCAGCGCCCCCAGCATGCATCTGTCTGGATCCGCAGGCTGCGGCAGCCCGGCTTCTGTGCCACGAATGAGAAATCCCGCACCGCACAGCCACGGAACGTGCGGAGGGTCGTCACAGCATTAGACAAGGTCACCACAGCAACGAGTAGTAAAAATGTCAGTAATGGGGTATGGGGGCGTTGCCACATTCTAATGGATTGGGGAAAAAACACTTTTTTTTTACATTACTCACATTTAGTAGAGGCCCTTATCCAGACTTACAAACTGTCCATCTTTTATTACACATAGCTTCCATTTTTACAGCTGGATATTCACTGAAGAAATTCAGGTTATGTGATCAATCTTAAGGGCACAGTAGCAGAGTCCTATCTGGGAATAAAACCTGCAACGTTTAGCCTACAAGCCCAGTTCCCTACCCATTATACTACACTTAAGATATAAGATATATAAAAGCAGATATAACAGGGAATGTATGCTAGAAATATTAACCAATATTCATTTGTAGTAACTTACTTTGCCTTATTCTTTGTTTATTTGTATTTCCCCAATTAATTATTTTGCACACAATAGTAAATATTTACAGGCCATTATTACACAGTAATAAGCAGTCTCACCAATTCTAAAATAAATAAACACTACAAGTGTGAAATACACAGAATATGCATCACTGCAGCACAGGTCATCATTGGCACTTTTCCACCATCCAGGTAATAAAGACACTTTATTTCAGGCAACTCCACGTTTTCGACAACCTACTTTACGAATGAATACATCTTCTTTGACCACGCCCTTATTAAATAACAGCACGTGCACTAGTTAATTACTCTAGTTAGTGTGAATTTATGTGTAAATGGGTAGAGCGTGTATTTTTCCCATCTTTTGACCAAACCCACAGTTTGGGAACAGCAGCTCTCGTTGATCACTGCGCCCCCTGGTGACCACGGAGTGGTTAGCACCAGCACAACTAGAAAAATCACAGCCAGAAATCACTGAGAAAATGTGACTGGGTCGTTTAAAACCCGTAGTAAACCTTGACATATTAAATTTCTTAACTGTTACTATCAGTATGGAATTCTTTACTATTCACAATAACATATGGATCATGTTTTGCTATTGTTTTAGCATACGCTGCAGCTTCAAAATAGTTTAACCAATGAGAATTCATAGGAATTACTTAAATAGGCTACTAAAACCCAAAACAGTAGGCTAACACTCATATCAGTCATACCGTGGTATTTACCTTAATCACCATGTGACTGGAAATACTTCTTTCTTTAAAAAAAAAAATATCTCTGTAAAAATAGAGAAAGATTAATTCATTGTCTTAAAAAATATGCATTGTATAGACTACACCAGATAGCCTACTGCTTAGACTATTACTTTTTTGGTAAACATTTTAATGGCTCCAAAACGATGTTAATACACAGCAAAACTACATAGTATGTGTATACGTACCTTTTTTACAAAACTGTGGGACAATTCAAAAAAGCTGTTCTTGCCGGGAAGAATTTTCAGTATCTCTGTGGAAAAGTTCTATGTTGTTCTTTTAGACCTATTTAAAGACGGATTCTATGACATCATCGCAATTAAAATAAAAATGTATTTAAAAGTTGTAAATCCTAGGAATACATTTATGGATGTGTTGCTGAAACTATAAAAGCAATACTGGGCAGAAAGTTAAAGTGATTACACAGGTATGCCAATTATCTTCTGAAAAACCATTAAAATTCTTTAATAATTTCTGTAGCAGGCGCACAATGATTCGCACACACGCATAAAGCCCTCTAGAACAATGGCGTATACCGCAGTTAAAGTATGTGGTTTGGGTTGGATGGTTTAGATTAGAAAACATATTTTCAGGAGTGAAGAAAATCACCCGGTCCATAAAGAACACAAAGTTCGGCCGTAAATCACGCAATTCTGCATGAACGTCAGACTAAAGAAAAAAGGCAACCAGGCCTATGAAGACATTTGATGTTAAGTATGAGAGATGTTTGATGTGAACTGCTCAGGCTGGGCGCTTGTGTGATGAGTTCGTCGTCGTGGACTCACGTTATACCTGGCGAGAGGCTGCAGTTAAGAACCTTTACCTCAGCGGCGGCAGTAAAAAATAAATATAGCCCTATGCTATAAAACCGGATAGTACCAGTGTAAAACGTTAGAATATTCCCACCATACAAAGGGAATAGATAAAAGTGGATGAAAGTCCGGGGGGAAGCAGTTCTTCTCGCACCAGTACATTTGCTGTATTAAATCTCAAATGGGATCCAAAAAAATTGTTTATGCATTGATGGGACTCTCCCTGGTTTGTTTAAAAAATAACATGAAAATACATGTTTTGCTTTTAAAGTAGTGAGTTATTTATGATGAATTGTGCCAGTTTAATCACAGGACATGTCTCCAATGGCCTTTATCGTAGATCATAAAGATGTCTGCTTGTGGTGGGATGAAGGGGTCCAGGGGCCATTGCTATGTTGCAAGGAGAAAGTGACACAAATTACCCAGAGTTCATGAGATGAACAATTTCCCCCATGTAGTCCTTTTAAGACATTGTGACTTTATCATCATACATATTTAACATTTTGGCCATGACTATACTGTATTATCCACAGTCAATCCATCTCTGCCAAGAGCAAGGGATTAAAGATAAATGACTTTCATTGACTGAGTGGATTTTGCTGGATTACAGAGTACCTAATCCCATTATTACTGCACTGCTGTAGAGCAAACTCACAGGTCTTGACACTATTCATGTGAGTATCTTTTTGTCAGTTCTAAACCTATGAAAACTGTGACACCATGAGGTGTAAAAGTGTGCCATTAGAGATAAATAACCCCCCCCACACACCCGATGACTACCTATTGTGTATTGTCTTGAACATTTGACAAATTATGAAATTCTTCAATCACTATTGAAAACATGAGAAAACGCAAACTGCTCTAGACAATCAAGTGAGTTAGCAACATTGCTTCAAAGGCAACGATGCAGCAAGAGCTCTTCCTCTTTAGGTCGCCTACAGTACATCTAAAATGGATATAAATCTGTATTCGGAACAATGCCCTGAACCCCATGTTTAAAATCTTGAAATTAGCAGTAAATAACCGATAAATGCATGATGCCATCGTTGCGAACTTGAGGCAACAGTTTAGCACTGGGCAATAGGATGGTCACATGTGACAGGTAACAGTAAATGACCAGCTCTGATGCATCCTGGTTTCTCCCAGTCCAGCATGCAGCTGAAGATGTTGCCTCTTTAGCAATTTGCCTTTGAGACATTTTTGTCATTGCAGTGTTTTCATCTTCCCCTAGACACCTCCCCCTTTCGCCAAGCTACCTAGCCTGTGCTCTCAGAATGTATAATAATGCTCGTATTTCAAGTTCATTTTGGCACAGACTTCCTTAAGATTCCTTAAGACCACCTTATCACCTGTGGGTGTGCTACTGTTATTCTCTGTGTTTTTGTGTGTGTACTGTATTTTGGAGAAAGAAAAAAAAAGACACAAAAAATTAAATGTCCTGTTCCTTTTTCATTGATTTTCCATTCTAAAATGAGATGTTTTCCTGGTTCAGGTCTCATTCTCACATATTCATACATTCATGTTCCAGGGTTGTTTGTCCCCAGACTTAAACGCTTAAACATGAACATCAGGCAAAGAGGACAAATTTCAGTTTTGAGATGCTACATTGGCTTCCATCTTTTGTCTAAATATGTCAAAATATTTGATTATTGCCATCTCTTTTGAACCAGACCCATGGGTTTGCTGTCATTAATGGCTATAAACGGTAACTCTGGTCTTCCTTGAATAGATATTCACACCACATTGATAGACAGAATTGTTGGTCGAAACATAGGTCAGGAAGTGAATACACGTGATGGGTGAAATACAGAAAAACAGGTAAAAGGTGTTAGAAAGTGTCGGTTTGGTATTGAAAACCAGCTACCAGTAGCTACAATTTCAAAAAGCTAAAAGCACAATCAAAGTGTTACATTCTAATTTGAACCCTGTTCTTTGAAAGTAAAGAAGGGGTTTAGCAATCCCCCCCTCTCCCTTCCACAATTCCACTGTTTCTCCATCACTGGCACCTTCAAATCACACACACGCACACACACACATGAATATACATTCATACACACGCACGCATGCACACACACACACACATGAATACACATTCACACACAAACACACACACACATACATAAATATACACAAACACAGATTCATCCAGTAATCTTCCTAATCCTCTTTCTCCACCAAGGACACAATTCCACACAAAATTAACCCAAAAACAGTAAATTGGCAAAAACAAAAATACAAAAATAAAAATAGAAAAATCTTAACAAATTCAACCTTTAAATGAACAGACAGAAGGTACTGAGAGACCGTATTGAGCACTTCAGTAAAGGACTGGGTGGGGTTAATTAGCCCCGCCCCCAAACCATTTACACACTTTTCAAAACTAAAGATATTGCTAAAATAACAACTTTTTCTCTTTTTTCTTCTGAGAATATGAATAGACTAGAATAATTCATCCTCATTAGAACATTTTAGTCTGCTGAGATAATGTAGTACTACACTAAGTTACCTCCACTGACACTTGAGTCATACATATATATGTATATATATAAAACATTAGTAGTAGTAGAATAAGTAGTAGAAGTAGGAACAGTATTTCCATTCTTTTAAATCATTTCTATTATATCGTCATTCCTCGTACTTTTTTGGGGACAGTAAAACTCCACTTGTACGATCTGGTTGGAGGTTTGGGTTGAACCCAGAACTGTTACAAGTTCTAAAGTGTACCACTGGTGCTGTTTGCGTCTGCGTATTTGTGTCATTACGTGTGTGTTTGTAACTGTGTGTGAATATCCAAAAATAACATGCACATTTCTGTACAGAATGTGGTGGAGATTGCAAGAGTATGTGTGAACAGGAGAGTTTGTGTGTGAGGATGAGTTTATGTATGCATATGTGTAAACGTGTGCATGCGAGTTTTAACGTATGTGCTTGTGAGAGAGGGTGTATTTGTGTGCATGTATTGTATGTGCTTGAGACAGTAGGGGTGTGTGTGTGTGCGCAGTGCACACTATATGTGCTTGAGACAGTATGGGTGTGTGGGTATTTGTGTGTATTTGTGTGCATGTATTGTATGTGCTTGATACAGTATGTGCT
>CM040397.1:20640470-20650470 GCA_022702515.1 Ilyophis sp. 1 JC-2022 | reverse complement strand
GGTTCGATCACATCCAGGATCTCCTCTATCTCCCCGAGGAACATCACCTGACCAGGGGAACATCTGTTCAGATGGGCTCAGCGGTTTACAGAACTGGGCTTGCGTTCAAAAGACTACAAGTCCAATTCCCAGGTGAATCGCTGCCATTGTGCCCCGAGCAAGGCAATTACAGTTTTATACGATTGCTTTGATTCATTTTGCACAGCAGAGTTTCAATGTGCAAAACTCAAAATGCAAAGTGCCAAACTGACTTTCAAAATTTGTACTCTAAGACACTACATCCTACGCTGACATACAAAGTGTAAAACTGTTAACGCAAAGTGCTAAACTGACTTGCAGAATTCTTACCTTAAGACACTATATCCTATGCTGACATACAAAGTGCAAAACTGTTAATACAAATGCAGATCACTAAATCAATTCAACATGTGTTTGTAGTCATGTCTCAGTACTTACAACAACCTTGCCCAGGTGAGTAGCATTGCAACACAATTGATAATCTCTTCACCACTACATAAAATGCCACAGCGTGGAGCCAACATCTCAATGTGTGTTGTCATTTCCCGCAATGGAGTTGAGGCTCGTGACCCTCTGCTGGGGGCATACAACTCCATGCGCCTCATACATTTTCTGGAGGGGCTGTACAATCGTCTCGTACAGCCAAATGCTCAGATGGTGTTCATCATTGTCTGGGACAATGTAAACTTCCATCGTGCATTGGCTGTGCGAGACTGGTTTAAAGCCCGATGGATCACTGCAAGGGTTATTTCTCCTGACTCATTTTCCTATAGAACTCTATGGGGAAAAAAGTCAGGAGAAACAACCCTTAAAGGGATCCATCCACAGCTACTCCATATCTGGCGATCTGAATCTAGTCTTACCCCAAAATTCTCATAGAGATCAGTTCAAATGCAGAGAGGTTATAGTATTGCTTGTAACAGTACCTGAAAATTAGATATTGAGAGTCTTTTGATGTTGATTGGTCACAGACTTCAGGAAGTAACAGCATGCAAAGGATATGCGACCAAATATTAAATATGATACTTTAAAAATATGTTACAAGAAATATTACAAGAAATAAAGGCTTGAAATATTTCACTCTATGTGTAATGAATCTATATAATATATGAGTTTCACTTTCTGAAATGAGTGACAAAAAATATAGAACTTTTTCACGATATTCTAATTTTTTGAGCTGCACCTGTATATACACTGCAGTCTATCACAAGGGATGCTTGCTGTACATCATTTCAAGTACTTATGAGGAAATGACCCTTGCATAGTCTTTTTTGATGGCAATTATTTTGTGTTTGACAGCATTATTTGATAATGGCCATTGTATTTGGAAATGCATCAATAATTAAACTTCAACGATGAACATATCCAATGTTCTGGTGCTATGATAAACATTTTGCATATAATGTTCTCTGATTTGACACCGGTATTTTTATTTTGCATGCTATATTAAATTTTGAACCCAAAATGAGCAGTATAGCATTCTGTGTTAAGAGTTTTGCACATTGAAACTCTGTTGTGCAAAATGAATCAAAGCAATCGTATAAAACTGTAACAGCAATTTCCTCAATAAATAAATATATCCGGCCGTGTAAATCTAAGTTACCTTGAAAAAACAAATAATGTGATTTCAACCTGGGCCAACATCCGGATCGATCTGAAAGCACCTGTGTTAACCAAATAAATGCTCATTTCAACCTGGACCCACATCGATCTGATCACAACCAAATGGAGGTATGCTCTCATCATAAAATGCAATCCTAATTCATGTGCAAGAAATAATTTTATTAGACCAAATCCATACAGTAAATTAACCAATTCTTGTAATGCCTGCAGGGAACCTAACCGTCCTACAGGGCATTTTTGAAAAAAGAGATGTCACATATAACCATGCCAAGGTTATTGGTGTAAAAGTTACATGAGGCATACTATTATTGTACTAAACCAAGCGATTTGACATACAGAGACACCAACAAAGCAAATGATACCTACATGTTTCAACACAAACACTTTACAAGGGAAATTAGAATCCTTCCCTGATCTCTCTTAGTACTTAGTAGGCCTCTTTATCACACCTATAACAATCTTGAAATAAACAATAAATGTTTTCTGGAGAAAATGTTTTGATTGCCTTAAAGTGTAAACCCAGTGAAAATTAATTTATGAAGCACACTCAAAGCAGAGATTCCAAAAACACCACAGAGAAACGTTTGGTATGTTCAATAAAACCACTTCCCTGGGTTTAGTGTGCCTCAGCGTTTGAGTCACTCGCCTCTGGAAAGCCATGTCTGACTCACCTCTTTCTGGGTGCAAGTCTTGGGCCAGTACTTCAACAAGCCTCGTATAATCTGGGAAGAGAGAGGAGGCCCATCGTAAGTATCTATCGGACCTGTAGTTGCGGTTGTCTTGGAAGGCCGCGGTAGGCAGTGGTCGTGGTCAGGCTACTGAGCAAAAACTGATACAAACTGGTGGTTGTAAGACCATATGAAACTGATGGTTGTAAGATCAAATCCCAATTGGGGCACTGTTGTTGTTCCTTTTAGAATTTACACAGATTTGGACAATGATTCTTATAAGAGTTCAAAAACATGCTAATATGTAAAGTACATTTTTCAAAAAGAGGGAATTGGTATAGTCAGGAAAAGTACTACTGTACTAGTTCCGACTGTTGGGAGTTTTATTCAAATTCTATTATTTTGGAGAGGAATTTTAAGGCAATCCCTCAAGTCATTACCTTAACCTGCCAAACCTGTTTTTCCTACAGGTACAAAAATGGCACCCACCTCTTCTGCCTCCTTGTCAGTTGTTTCCAGCAACCCCCAGCCCTCGCCCAAATCCCCATTTCCACGTCCATTTCATGTTACATTCTATGCTTTTATTTGTCTCCTCTCCCCGATCATTCATTTACACATTTTGTCCTACAGCCAGGCGTGACCCCGCCTACAGCCAGGTGTGACCCCGCCTCCGAACTCCTATCCCAAGATTTAATGCATCAATGCCTGTAATTCACAGCCCAGTATACCATAACAAAAAGCCCTTTTCATCCGTATCCATTGTATGAAAATTCTGCTCTGCTGAATGTTCATTATAGGACAGACATGTACAGTGGCAGTTAGCCTGCAAGCGAAAGTCACAGCACAGTAGGCATGAGCACAGACTCAGGGGGGGGAACTCACATATTCTGTGACGGTTGCATCCTTCTCCATAAACTGTACCACGCAGTACGCCAGCTGCAGAGGGAACACAAGGCTCGGTCTTTAAAGGCAGAGGAATTCCAACACGGCTCGATCACAGTGCTATGTTTATTTGTTCTTTTCTCTGGTGAAAAAAAAGCAGACTTATTCGGTCAATAGTGTCCACTCCCGTGGCTTCAGCGGCTACTCCAGAATGAGTCCCCTAGTCCCCTTATTCATTTCCCCTGCTCATCACTGGAAGCATTAGTGTAGTGTGTGGGTTCGAAATCTTGTCCAGTCTTACGTCCCTTTATGCCTTTTATGTCGATTTTTTTATTGACCATTTTGGTGCAACATATTTCCCTCTGGGATAATAAGCATTTCCTTTACTGGACTTGACTTGAATGCTCCCCTGCTGGGAAGAGACAGAGGTGGCACAGGTATGGGACATGTAGTCGTTGGCTGGGAAAGTGCAGTCATAAGTCAAAGTCATAGATCTCCTTGTGATCCCCCCCCGTACCGCAAGTCTCAGGGCGCCGCGTATGATCGCTGACTTTGGTGTTATGCGCTTTACGAGTACGTCTGTCACTGTGCTTCGCTGGACTTGCTCTGAGGTAAAAAAGCATTTTGTTTGTTCACTCTGAGGGGAAAAGACGAAACGCAAGCAGAAGCGTTTGGCTGGACACACTAAGCATTTTCTCTGTGGAGAGCTCTATGATGCTCTTGGGTGCTGCATCATGACTGCAACTTGTTATAGCTTGCTTATGTGGTTGGTACAGTACACCCAAAAACAGTATTTGGTTGTAATTTAAAAATCACTCCAATTATGCAATATAAAGCTTATCTAATGTCACAAATACATTTGGATGATAATAGTAATATAAGTAATCGCTTTTTTTTTTTTTAAACACAACAACCCTGGGTGCTCATTTGGGTTGGATAGCTGAGTCATGTAAAATTAGCCATGACTACTTCGCTGCCTTCAATGAATGTGTTACTCTGTGAAAACGGCAATTTAATACCTGCCTTTTCAGTTTAATCTATTCTTCAAATATCTAGAAGCAATGCAGTCACCATAAATATGAGCATTATATCAGTCTAGACTAGACTAGTTGACTGAATATTGTGCGATGGCGGATCTGTGTGTAATACGCAAGTGTGATTTTTATGGGGCTTCTCTCTTCCCTCCGGAGTGCTCCCTAAAGCAGAGCCGCAAAGATCTCCTGAGCCCCTGATCCTCTGGGATTATGGGATTGGAAAAGGAAGTTCCGAGGGAGGTTGCTGCGTGTTGTGCTTGGCGGGTTGGCCCCTGTGCCCCGTTGCCATGGCAAGCCGGCGCCGTGGCGACACCGTGTGTGTGTGTTTACATCGGAAGGGTTGATGTCACCGCTTCCCTCTCCCCCTCGGGGGACTTTAAAATGCTATACACCTCTTAAATCTCTTTTCTTTTCTCTCGATTTTTCCATGTGACTTAGTAAGAGGGCCAGGGAGGGGTAGGGGGGGTCAGGTTTCGGGCCGCCTCATAAGAAACTAGATGAGCTGAGCTGAGCACAAAAAAAATTGATGGTTTTAGTTTAAAGGTTTAGGGCACTGAGGTATGATTAAAGCCAGACTAGTGGCGAAGATTCAGTTCAGCATCATACCTTACAGACATGACTGCTCATGCACATTCTTGACCGCAGTGTAGCAAAGCAAAGAGACTTTGTTGGTATTTTTTTAACTAGGACCAAGTCTCCTCCAGTGGTCCAGCAAAGAACTAAATGTGTTTGGTCCTGTTGTAAAAAAAACACTTTTGCACTTCAGCTGTTTATCAATGTTTATCTATTTTTTATCAAGAAAAGCTTTCTTGACCCATTTTAAGTGCTAGGGTGTGAGTAGTATTAATACTGAGACCCATCCATACTCGAGTTCGGATGGAATTGGACAGCGTGTTCTCCGTGTTTAGATGACTGAACCAACCCCAGCGTAGAGTGTCTCCCTCTGGCTCCAGACCCCTCCCAAGCTAAGAATGCTGAATGGACATTGTGACATTCCCGCACTCTAATCAGCTGACCACCAGGCCTTGCCAAGGGCACCAATGGGAGCAGGACACAGACCCACACCCAGCCAGGTCTGCAGTGCCTCCAAGCAAGCATACATGGAGCTAAATGACCAGCTACAAGATCACAACCAGGGTTGCTTTTTTCAAAATGATTATTGCCATGCTATTAAGATGTGTTATACAACATGAATTTAAACTTTAGGGAAAAGTGTTTTGGTTGAATGTACTGGGCACATGTTCCAGGCTCTTGCCAGGGAACTGTTTTTTTCCTGATCCTGAACTGTCAAGACAAATGGTTTGGAACTGCCAGACACTTTTTCCTTCAGCTTGTCAGGTACACAATAAATTCCCAGGAACTGGGAGGGATACACGCCCTGGCCGTCCTCGTAACCACATTTCCGTAGAGCCACTCACGGAGTGTACCAAATTGAGAGCGACAACCAGGAGGTAGGTCTCTTCAGGTTCATCACTAGATCCACAATGCAAAGATGAATTATAAAAAATCTAAACTAATCAATAACATGCATGGTTGAAGATGGCAATCTGTCATGACCATTCAATTCAGAAAGAAATCTGGCTAATTTGTTTGTAAGCAACCGTTTTATGAGCTTTTGAGAGAGCGTAAGACTTCAGAGTTTTAGTCATCTTGTTGGACTTTACTAAGCCAGGGCTTTGAGCTAGGAAGCTATATTTCAGTTTTACACCATTCTGTGACATTTGTGTCACCGTCATCACATGCTAGGCCATTTTCAGGCTGTTTCATATTCTGAACCATATTCATATTCTGCAGATGTGCAAGGAGGAAATGTGTTTCCCTTCAATGTACTGCGGGTTTCTGTGTTGCGCCAAATAAGCCAAATAATCCTGGATCATATTCAAGTTTTTTAACATAATGGCCACAGTCACAATGAAGTTTGATGAAGCAGATTGTAGGACGGATGAGGAGGGTAGATGCCCTTTACCGGGCTGATGTATTAAAAGCTATTGGAATGTCCAACTAGCTTCCCTGGGTTTATGTTGTTTAAGTGAATACTTTGAGGGTTACAGTATAAGTACAGTTAACAGGCAGTATGCAGGCCCCCCCGTGCACTCCTGGTTTCGGGCTGAATAATGTATGGATGGGTATAGCCACAGGGGGCTGAGTGGGGAAATGTAGGGCAAGTTGCAGCTTCAAAGGCAACTGTGCACTCTTCTGTGGAGAATTCACTCACACACACAGACACACACACACACACACACACAGTTACACAAACAGACACACACACACACACACACATACCAGACACACACACATTTGGCACTCATAATTGAACACATGAACACATGCAGGTGAGTACGCTCTCACGAAAGTGACCACATCCACAAAAGGGCACTCACATACTGTATAAGCACACAAACACACAGATACACACACACACACACCTGAATTCATACATGTGCATCGGTAGCAGCCTGGGATTCTAAGGTATATTGCACTCCAGCAATGAACAGAACAATGAATCCTTTATTATCTATGTCACTGCATTGCATCAGTCTCAGAGGAGCCTGAACAGCCGTCTGCAGAAGCTCTGCTATAGGATATGCAGGGGGAGGGGTGGGTTGAGAATGGGGGGTCAAAGGTGAAGTGAATTTATTCTCTTTGTAATTGTTAGCAGGCTTGTTTTTTTTTTTAAATTAGGTCTTCGACATGGACTGATTGGATATTCATGAACATCGCGCTTAGCGGCGTGTTGAGAGCCCCGATAAAACAATCTTGGCTCAACACCCCTTGGATTATGAGTCACTTATGATTTAAACCTCTTGAAGCAATAGAGACCCATAGAGAATGATACTGCTTGTAAGAATCAACAGCTTATAAGAATTGCCTTTACCGCTCAAAACATGATTATTTTCTCCTCAAAAGAATGATAAACCTTTTTCCAAAGGTAAGCAACCCGCTCTGTTAATGTGAGATGGTACAGTATTTCTCAGGAATGAGATAAATGGTTGATCCAATGAGCTGTCCCAGAGTCACAACACAGTCTGTAGCTTTAAGATTCTCCTCCTAACAGACCCTTCTCACAGAGACAATGCATCTTAAAGACTAATACTGTACCGCCAAATTTTAATCTATAAAAACGAAAGCCTTACTATCTTATCTCCCTTTACTTTGAAAGCCATTTATCTTCCTATACTGCCTGTCCCTTTTTCCTTCAAGATCTGTTTCCCACCTTCCTTTTTCCCATTTCCCCCTGCTGGAGTATTGCTATAGTTTGTTTTTTTCCCGTAGTTATTATTATTTTTTAATAAAAATCAAACCTAATACAGGCAACTAGTCTACGTAAAACTGTTGAAATATGACTGAATAATGTCAGGACAGAGCTGTTGGTACAAAAAAACGAATTTATCATTATCAATATGAACTTCAGTAAGATATAATTCATACATGCCCTCTAGTGGCCATGTATTGGCATGACACAGTGCTTTGTGTATTTATAATAAAGATGAAAAATGCAATTATATTAAAGGTTAATCCTATTTTTACAAACTATTTCCACCACGTTGTTCGGTAATATTAATAATGTTGTCATATCTTTATTTTTCGAGCTTTGGTCACCCAAAAAAACCGCACCACTCTGTTTTACAATGGAGTCCAATGGGGCATATTTAGATGCAGGTTCAATTTACCTGAAACCAACCAAGTCCAGTTTATCAAAAACCTCTTATTTGGAAGCGAAAACGAGTCAAATTAAGTCAAAATAAAAAGATAGATGTTGGTTGAGTACTGTATGAGGGTCTTTTTTTTTGGAAAACTTTGATAACTCTCAAAAAGACAGGTTTTCCTTCACACAACATTCTGTAATGTAAGCCGTCTAGATCAAAATATTAAAAATATTAAAGTCTGAAAGATGTGTGTGTGTGTGTGTGTGTGTGTGTGTGTGTGTGTGTGTGTGTGTGTGTGGCACTGACCTGTGCGTGAAAGATGGACAGAGACTTGGCAGTGTGGAGAGGGATCAGCACTCGTACCAGGAACTGCTTGTGCTCCGATTTCAGAGGCAGAGCAAATCCATTGATGATGCTGTAAAGCAGCAGGAAGAAGAAGAAGAAGAAGAAGAAGAAGAAGAAGAAGAAGAAGAAGAAGAAGAAGAAGAAGAAGAGCAAATAATAAAGTACACTGTGATTTGGTGAACAGTGTACACGTACATACAGACATGCTCAAATTTGTTGGTACCCCTGGTAAAGATGAGTAAAAAGGGAGTAAAAAATGTATATATAGAATTTTTTACATGCCATGACTTCCTGATGTCTGTGACCCAACAACATCAAAAGACTCTTGGTATCTTATTTTCTGGTACTCTTACAAGTGATACTAAATGTCTCTGCATTTGAATGGATCTCTATGGGAATTGAGGGTTGGGACTAGATTTAGCTGTAGATTACACTGGAACAGTATGGGACACATGGTTGGCTAAATGGCTCTAAGTCATCAAGGGTCTGACGAATCAAACAAGCCTTAAACCATCGAGTGATGCCAGATATGCAGTAGATATGGATGGATCACTTTAAGGGTTGTTTCTCCTGACAACTTTCCTATTGAACTCTATGGAAAAATAAGTCAGGAGAAGAAACCATTCAAGTTATCCATCCATATCTACTGTATTTCTGGCAGCAGAGTGATGGTTTAAGGCTTGTTTGATACGTCAGACCCTTGATAACTTAGAGCCATTTAGCCAACCATGTGTCCCATACTGTTCCAGTGTAATTTACAGCTAAATCTAGTCCCACCCCCCAATTCCCATAGAGATCCATTCAAATGCAGAGACATTTAGTATCACTTGTAAGAGTACCAGAAAATAAGATATCAAGAGTCTTTTGATGTTGTTGGGTCACAGACATCAGGAAGTCATGGCATGCGACCAAATATAAAAAATGTATACTTTATTCTATATATAAATGCAGGGGTGCCAATAATTGTGGCCAATGTGGTTTTGTTAAAAAATTATAATTTCTCATAATAAATGAACGTCAATTAAAAGATGCATTTTTCTAATTTTTTCAGTGTGAGATTAAGCGAATTCACCAAACGGTGAATTTTTTATAACCCTTTTTACTCATCTTTACCAGGGGTACCAACAAATTTGAGCACGTCTGTAATATGTATTCTCTCACACACACACACACACACACACACACACACACACATTCACTTTTACATTTCCCCATTTTGCCTGATCTACCGAGCCCCACCAGACTCACTCCTGTCATTTCCCCATTCCTGCTTCATATCTGCCCTCCTTTTCTTTCCAACTGCCTTTATTCTCACTTCTCCATGAAGAGATTAAAGGAATCGGTCTATTTAAATCTCACCCCCCCAACCCCCCAACCCCCCAACCCCCCAACAGCTTCCCCCAAGCACCACAGTTCCTGCCATCCATCTTTTCCTTTTGAATCTGCGTGTCATCTGTCCACCTCCTCTTCACTTCCTTTGTGTTTGCCTTCTAGAATCCTTCCCTTCTTCCCTTCCAAAGATCCTCATCATCTCCATCTCTTGCCTTGTTCACTATTTTCCCTATCTCACCTTATCTACTCTCCGCCCTCCACCCAAAACCCCCTCCCTTCCTCGCTCTCCCTCTCCTGGGAGAAGACGCACGTCTCTATGTAACATGTAACATCTCTATGTTCTGAAGATGTGGGCGGAACTATAAATACCTTCCGAATATAAACCTTCTCCTGCACACTGACTCACTGGCTCTCCCTCCCTCTCTCCATATCTATCTCGCAGAAATATTTT